>JARJRV010000507.1:0-13466 GCA_030783925.1 Aschersonia sp. MBC 735 | reverse complement strand
GAGGGGGAGGGGAAGAGGAAGGGGGCCCCGAATGTTTGTCGTAATATGACGTGTGCGGAGGTGCGAATAAAGGAAAAGTACCAGCGGCAAGCAGCAAAAGGGAGCTGTAGTCGCACACACACAGTTAAAGATCTGAAAAAGGTACACGAGGGATCCTGAAGCAGCTTGTTGACAATCGCTGAGCGGCGCAATCCACAGAACCCATCAGTGGCTCCTTCTTGCCGTTTAAGCAGAGTGGGACCCGACGAAGACCAAAAGCTTACTTTGGACGCCTGCGCCCGCGCTCTGCACGTATTTGTTCTCCTCCGAAATCCAAAACTCTATTATAAACAAGTTCAGACCAAGACCAATTCTTTCTGGCGCCTCTCTTCCACCACCAGCCGCGGCGCATCCTACACCTCTCGATCGGCAGTCACCGACGGGTACTCGGTTTTTTGATTTACCGGCGCTGCTGTCGCTTTTGGGTTTGGCCAGGATGCCCTGTGAGTACACCTTCGTTTGCCATTTTTCCTTCTTGGCTTTCCATTTCGCCTTCAGCCTCAATGGGCCCAGCCAAGTTCTGCCGACTTACAGCAGCTGCACGCGTTTCTTGCTACATCGACTTGACGTGCCACTGCCGTGCGCAAGCTCGGTTGTCGAGAACGCAGCTTGTCCCATCGTTGGAAGGTCTCGGAATACATCCGTTCGGTTGTACCAGTGCTCTGCTTGCGCCGGACAGGCAGCAGGGTGGCCAGAAAAGAGCGCAACCAGCAAGAGAACAAGCTGATCCTCCAGGCCTGTAGCTAACATGGATGCTTCTGCTTAGTTCTTGTTGAGGATTCCTACATCAACGCCCAGGCAACGTTCGTCCACGGCCATTCTTGACCTGTCCTATCCCGTCCTTCCCCCCGCAGCTCTCGCGCTGACGTCTCCCTGCCTCGCACAGCACCTACGATGTTTCCGAACTGCAAGATTGCTCCATCGCTGTCGATGCAACGTACTGGCTGAGCCAGCTTCTCGATAATCCTCCTGCCCACGAACCTCTCCTCTCGGCCCTCGGCGGCCTGACAGGCATTCAGACACATATTCATCAAAACCTCGATCGGTGGGACAAGAACCGCACTGTGCCGCTTTTTGTCTTCGATGGCCAGTCCATCACCGGGCAAGACGAAGTCCGTCTCCAACGCAGACGCGATGCGAACAGAAAGACGGACGAGGCCTGGTCCCTCTACTCGCGGTCTGAGGCTGAAAGAGCCGTTACCACCTTTGGTGCCAATCCAGGTACCTTTGGCCCTTGCTTCTTGTGCAAACGCAACATGAACACTGCACGCGCTAATTGACTTTCTAGGCGCCTTCATCATAGGCAATCTGTATCCCATGCTGCAATCCATTCTCAAGGAGCGAGGGCTCCATTTCCTGGTCCCCCCCTTCAATGCGTGCGCACAGGTATGCTCGTTTGTCATCAGCAGAGTATGTTGGACGGGTCTGACCACGTCACATAGCTGGCATACTTTGAGATGGTTGATTCGGATCAGTGTGCTGGTATCATGGGCCCTCAGGAACTCCTTCTTTACCCCATTAAGGATTCTGTTATCCGTGCAATTGACTGGGAGAACAAGGTCGTCACGGCCGTTTCCAAGGGAAGAGTCATGCGGATGCTCAGCGTGAACGAGCACATGTTCATAGACGCGCTCCTCATGACAGGCACCTCTTTTCTCGCCACCTTCCCGCCACTGCTGGACAGTGCCATGTATCCGAACCACTTCACCATTGGCGATGCCGTCAACGTTCTAAGAACCGCTGACAAGGCTGTGGCCAATGCATGTGCTTCTTTCAACGATATCCTGCAAGCGCAAGATGCAAACTGGTTGGACAAATATCGGAAGGCTCGCATGGCCGTCCATCACTTCATCTATATTGCCGAGTCGGGAGAGATCACAGTCAATGACCAAGACCACCTTACCAACGACAACCACGAGTATCTGGGCCTTCAACTGCCCCAAGAGCTCTTCCATTATTTGAACAAGGGACTCATTGGCCCGCGGAATCTGAACAGTATAACACACGGTCAGATACTTGTGCAGCCGACCCTAGATGGAGTGGTCTCGGATGAGTACAAGAATCTCATAACCACGAAGCTGGTTGCGATAAAGGAGCAAGCCCTCGGATTGATCATCCCTCGACTTCATCGAGGGATCGCGCACACCAAAATCAGCATGCGTGTCTGGTACGACCCTTCATATTCTCACACAATTGACTACGATGCGCTGCAGAGGGCTTCGTCAAATTTGGTCGGCAGCTGGGATGTCAAGGAAAGTGACTTGCGCCGCCACTTCCCGATCGACTTTGCTGGCCCGATCTATCTCGAGGTCTTGGCACTGGCAAACACTGATTTCGTTGAGAAGACTTTTGCCAAGGGCTCCAAGACGAAAGGTATTGACAGCACGGAAATGGTGACGTCTGTAGCCATCTGGCGCTTCCTTCATCTTCGAGGTTACGTGAACGACTCACACACTTTGACCAAATGGGGGAACGCTCTCGCAACGACCTTACTGGCACTGAGAGACGCCACTGAGGGCAAACCCGAAGTTGCCGGACTGGATGAGGCTGCTCTCCTGGCCTTTGAGCTGATTCGCCTTGGCGTTCTTGGAGCAAGGCACCAGGACGGGATTGCAGGCTCGCCCCGCAAAGGTAGCGACGAGGAAAAAGCGAGCTTGACACTGGTCAGCCAGTCTGCGACGCTGCTCAAGCTCCGTCATCAAGTCTATGGATACACAGGGCCTCTCAACAAGAGTCTGCTTGCTTTTCGATCTCTGTCCAGCGCGATTCGAGAAGCAGACCGCGATCTGATTGAGGCTATTGTGGCATCCATGTTCATGCATGGCCAATGTGAGAGAGACAGGGATGATTATCTGGAAATCAGTCAACGGTAGGGAACATCAACCCAAACTCCAAGCTGCCGCGAGCAACGAAGACGATGGCTGACAATTATGCAAAGGCTTCCGTTTTTGCAAGAGCCTGATATTGGCTTGGGAATCGCTGTGCGCACATTTTTCGACGAAGACGAGGCCGGTGACAGCAAAGAGGAGCGGGCCAAGCGGCTGAATGTATTCCCGCAGACCTTTGTCCCCTACGCCGAGGCATTGACAGATGATTTCCGCCTTTGTGTGGACTTTGTCAATTCTATCAATCAAGGCGTCCAGACTCTCTCCGCTGATGAGCTGCCTAAACTGGACAAGATGGCGTGGGCCAAGGCGCAAGCGTACCTCGATGCTCGTCCTTTTTGAAGGGGAAAAGAAAAGATACATTGAGATTCAGATGGCGCTGCGTCCACGCGGCGTACAAAAGAGGGCGCTCTCGTCCGCCATCGTGTCTGGGCCTTGATAAGATGCCCCGTCTAAACAAACGATCAGGTTCCTTGACTGAAAGCAAATAAGGGGGAGGGGTCAATTGCTCTTGCAACTTCTTCAGCATCGGATCACAGCGTCAATGTAAATCATTTGGACGCAGGCTATCATTATCAAAAATGGGCTGCAAAGGTTCACACACAAAAAACACCACTGATCTTGTCTGCGAACGAGATGGTGACTATCCAGGTGACATTTGCACGTTTTGCCGGCTGGCCAGGGCATATCCGGAGTGAGGGCGCAAAACAGCAACAGGACGAAAGGCGGCTTGCAAGGGTCCCCGACCTGTCAAGACGGGGAAGCGGTCGCCAAGTCGACGCTGGGATGGAAAAAAAAAGGGGAGAATACCTTGACGCAGAAGTCACACGGCCATACTAGGCGTGCGCGTGGAGTGGCATCAATCGTGAAGTAGTCATATGGGGTCCGTTCAAAGCGGGAGAACTGTATGATGCAGCAGTCTATCCATAGTCACGGCTCACAGATTTATGTGCTCGTTTTGAAGCCATACGATTCGTGAAGCATCATGACGCGCCGCTCGCATGACTGAGTGACTGAAGACGGTCGAGTCGCGCAGCGCATAATGAACGACCCGTTACATTCCGTTCATGTACATCGCATCACGCATCACGCATCCCGCATCTTCACCTGCACGCATCGACACCCAAGACCAGCACTCTGGCACGTTGCTCATGAAAATGGCACTGCAAAACCTACGACGGGATCCTAGTGATGTGAAACTCTGTCTGTCAGACGTGTCTAGCGGCCTTTGTGCCAAGACGGTTTCAAGAGCCGACGGGAATGAAGCCCCTTGTTGCGCTTCTGCGACCGGAGGGGGTCAACGCCACGATCACAAGACCATATGATGAAATTGTTTGGAATTATTTTTTTCATCATCTCTTCTAAGGGGTTTTTGGCCCATAAGAAATGGAAGAACATGGTAAAAGAGAAAAAAGGTGGCTCGCTGTGCGGGCCTAGTGGTATCACCGACGAGGGGGGGGGGCTAATTACATTGCCTTACCACGGTCATGGTGGTGTGGCGCTCGAGATGGTCTAGGAGGGGTTCCTGATTGCGTCCCGCCTCCAACTCGCTTGGATTGGGCAAAAGTGTCCTCCGCTGCTGCTTGCTGCTCTTCTTCCTGGAAGAGGGAGAAAAAAGAAAAAGAAAGGAAACTGCGGCTTTTCGCTAGCTATGCTTGGTGTGCTCCCGCTTCTTGGAGGAGAAAAGGGAATAATAGGGCTAGTAAGATAGAAAGAGAACAGTAAAAAACAAAAGAAAAAGAGGTATTTGCTTGCGACTTTTTTATAGACTTAGGATCATGGGTCCAGCAACGGTGATTTCATCCGTCAGGACGCCGTCCAAAGGCGCGCTGTTCACCAGGGTCATGTAGGTGACGCCCGAGAGCCCTGGAGGGAGCTTGCAGCCCTCGGCCTCGGTGAACTTGGAGAAGGCGGTGCCTCCTGGAGATACGCCACCAGTGGTGAAGCCGCAGTTGGTGGCGCCGTTCGCGCCGCTGGCCGCCCTGACCTTGATGGTTTGGCCTGCTTGGGGGACTTCGTTTGTTTGTGTCTCCATGGCCAGGCTTGGGAATGCCTGGATGGCCAAGTTGGACCCCTGCGGACAGGACTTGATGAAGGGGGCGGCCATGGTGAAGACGTGTCTGGGTCCCAGGGGAGCGTCAAAACCCTGGGGAATGAAGTTTTGACCGAGCAAGAGTCGGAGGGAGCTCTGATGCCTGGCCTCGACGGGCAAGATGGTCGCGGCCGCCTCCAGGGTCTTCTTGTCCGAGATGAACTTGGCAGCCCCCGCGTAAGCCGAGACGCCGACGTTTTCGATCAGAGCGGCGGTAGTAGCCATGCTCTTGGCATCAGTGAACTTGAAGTCATACTCGCACGGCTGCACGGGCTGCACGCCACCCTGTGCGAGTGCCGATTGCAGGAACGAAACGTGTAACTGCTCGGTGGTTCCGATGAACTTGAGATCCCTGACCTGATCTGGCTTGAGGCCCAGTGCTTCAAAATCCCGGTCCTGGAATCTGGCAAAGCCCTGCTGGTAGAAATTTGATTCAAGATGTTCCAGTGTGAGGGCACTGCACGGAGTAAAGTTAGTTCAGTTATCTTTTGTTTTGTCTGTCTGTCGTTTCTCTTTCTGCTTCTTTGGGAAAGAAGGGGATAGAGGGGGACGAAGAGCAATCCCATCTTCTTGTACAATGTCCGAACTTACAATTGTAGAATATCTGGATCAGTCAAGCCACCGGCGGCGGCGGCGGCAGGTGGTGGTGCTGCGGCTGCAGGCGGTGCTGCCGTTGCGTTACCCGCGGCCTTCTCCGTCGAGCTGCCTGAAGGAACCGCTGATTCTGACGGGTTGCCCGTGGCTGGTGGCGGTGCCGATGTGTTGCCCGTTGGTGCAGCTGCGTTCTCCTGTCGTCTCAAGACGTTGGAAGGAAGAGCCTGTGCCGTGGCGGCCAAGACAGCCAGTGCGGCAACTTTTAATGAAGGCATTGTCGTGGTGTTTTGTGAAATCAGAATTAGGTGTATATCAGGTTGTTTGTATGTACCGGAGGAGGGGCCAGCCGCCAAAGAAGAGTCGAGAGCTGCGTGCGTGTGTATGTATACTGAAGTATGTATGTGTGCATATATATATATGAGAATGGGTGTGTATCTTGTAGGAATCAGAGTGAGGGAAGGTGAGTGTGTGTGTGTGAGAGAGAGAGGACAGCGAGGGAGCAGAGAAACAAACAGTTTGTCGTCGCAAATCGAGGCAGGCCAGCTGTGTCAACTAAACAGGAAAGAAGAGCAAAAGAAGAGAAGAACAAATGAGGGAAGAAAAGAGCAAACAAGGTTACTCTTTAGATTATTCACTTCACACACCAAAGCAATGGGAAAGGGGAGAGGCCAGGACTAAGAAGGGATGGAGACGGCCAGACGCAGATATAAGTAAAAAGAAGGACGTCGAGACTCAGCCTCGCCGATCCGGCTTCGAGCGATGCCGAACGCAGGAAGCATGTTTGGTGCTTCGTCTCGTCACGACACGAGCAAGGGTTGCCGCCGTCTGCGTGTCGCAGCCAGCGGTCGCGGTCCACGACATTGCCGTCGTTTCAATGACAAGACATGTTCACCCTCGGCAGCCACCGCGGCCGGCCACGACCCGGGCACAGAGGTCACCCTCGCTCTTGGCTTGGCCATGGGGAAGGGGACGAAGGCACCCGGTCCGGCATCTTGCGATGTGGAAATCGCCAGGTACCCTCAGGGCAGGTGCGTGTTACTCGCTCGCACATTCCCCGTCTGCCGGCCCCATCACCGCCCGAAACGGTTCTGACACGCTACAAGCTTCTCCCGGTAGCTCCTTCCCCGACTGCCTCCGATCCGTCAGCCCCGCCTGCCTGCCCTGCCCTGTCTGAACTCGGATTCCAAGGATTGCTGCTGCCTTCAAGGGACTTTATTTTGCGCACGTATTGCGACTCGCGCTGTCAGTGGAAAACGCCATCCCGCAACACAATTTGCATCGACCGAGCTGCATGCCTGGAGAGTCTGCGCCCACTCAATCAGCATGTCTACCTAGGTACTTAGGTCAAGTCCTTGGCGCAAAGCCTGCCATTTATTTGCTCTGCTTCATGCCCTTAGCCCAAATGCAACCAACCAGATACCTGAAGTACTCGACGTATCAGCTTTCATCGTGGCCAGAGCTAACACGCATCCCGCCCCTCATCCTGCAATTCGCGCCTTCGGCAAGTCTGCATCAACAAGTCTTTTGCCTTTCCTCTTCCGTTCCGTATAAAGTTACAACCCGTCCCCGGCGGCCATTGCTTTTGCTATCCGTCATCACCCCTGACCTGACCTGACCAACAAAGCAATCGCTTCTCACCCATGAAGTCATCCTTACCGTCCCACTAGATCTTCCTCGGACCCCTTCAGGAGGTCACCTTGCTCTCACTCCTTCTTGGGGCCCAGAGAATCCTTCTCATCAAATGGGCGGCACAGCAGATGAAAGGATGGAAAATGCTTGCATAATCGTCGCAAGCTGTCACCAACACAGCCCAGAGGGAGACATAGCCCGCCGGACCGTTCGGCCGCAACCCTTTGGGCAATGCAGATGCACGTCATTTACCACACGCATACCGTCTCACCACTCCTGCGACCGCTTGGACAGGCACCAAACTTCTATCGTCGTGATGCCGTGCCTCCGTGCCCGCCCTTTTGGGGGGTTTTGCCTGCCCATTTCAGCGCCCCCCCCACCCCTTCGGATCTGTGATCCCATCTCTCTTCCGAGAAATGGCATAGGATTCTCCATCTCTCTCTGTGTTTCTCTTTTCCTGCACCTTAGATCTTAGTCCCCCCCCCTCCTCCATGCCATCCTGATGCCACGTAGATCAAGTCTTGGCTGACGCTTCCGCGAGCACGTCTTCCTCGAGTTCGCCGAGCCAATCTATGCTGCTTGCGACCTGACCCATGACAGTGACGTAGCTTCCACCGTCTGTGAAGGTGTCTGGGCATTGTAGCAGTGAACATTATGTTGCATTTCGCTACTTGGAATGTATCATTTTGGTCCTCACAGTCGTACTTCCCGCATTCAGATGCCATCTATCCGCTCAAAGATACGCATCTGCCGCTGTGAACATTATGTACAACACTCAAGAGTTTTGCGTTTAGAAAAGCCTTCTCAAAAGGGAAGGGCCGGGCACCAACTTCCTCCAGACTTGGTAAGCTTCTTTCCACTCCTTTCTGCCTTCTCCGTCTCTTAAGTCTTATTTCCGCCGTCTCCGTCCATCCATACCAATGCCCTTGTTTGTCGCTGCGTAGCTACTTTGTATGCCCGCAAGTTTGTTTGAAGAGAAACCAAGCATCATCCCGCGTGCATATACGTCCTAATTTGATCCATCAAAGCGCGTATGGGTTCAGTGACCGAATGGTCAGACATCTGTGAAAATTCTAGTTAGCTCCATCGAAACATCGAGCCCTGGCTGTTGTCAGAACTCACGGGGGGCTTTTGCTCAAGTCCGTCTTGAGAATGATGGGAACTCGCGTCATTTCAGTCACGTCCTGTATGTAGTCCCCACCCTCCTCTCGAAGCTTGAAGAGCTTCAAGTATTTCTCCTTATTGTTCATACGAGCCTCGACAGCATCACCCGCGGGTATTTTGGAATCAGATCGAGTCCTCTGGAGGGTGCTACCGTTTGACGTCAAGCGAGCAGGTGATCCTGGGACACTCTGTGTTGGACGTTCGGCGAGAGATGCTCCCGCCAAAGCCTCCGTCATGTCCGATGTGTTGTCTTCATCATCGTCATCGAACAAAGCCGCTTCTTCATCGGTCGACATGGTTCCCGTGACAGTCTGCTTGCGAGTAGCCTCCTCGCGCTCCTTCCTGATCCTCTCGACCTCCTCGGCCTGGCGGGAAGTCGTGGACATGGTGTTGTTGGATCGGTGCGACAAATGAGCTTTCGGACGCTCATCTTCAGGGACAAAGGCAGAGCTGGGCACGCCTTTCTCCCAGTACAGCTCGAGCACACGCTTCTCTTTCCGATATTCGGCCTTCTTCAGCGGCAATTGGTCACAGTGCACACGCTTTTCGAAACCCCACTCAGGAATGAGCACGTCAAAGGCTGACTCGTATACACACAGAACGACACCCTCGGTGATGAGATCTCCGTTGACTTCCTGTCTCTTCTTGTCCATAATGCGGCAAGACTCTATGTGGATGCTCTGGTCCTGGGCATTCTGTGCTGACTCCTTCTTCGTGTTGCAGGACTCGACGATCTTGACAAGAGACTCGAAATCGTCAGTAAACTCGACCTTGCCTTCCGACAAAACAGCTTCCAATTGGCGATGGACGACGATGTCTGCATAGCGACGGGTTGGGCTGGTGAAGTGTGTGTACAGGGGCAGGTTGAGTGAGTAGTGTGGCCACAGTTGCTTGGGCGTTTTGCCCGCGAGAAAGTATTTTCCTCGATGCATGGACTTGAGAACGACCGTCTCCATGCCCTTGCGCAGATCGGCGTCGTCCACCTTGAAAAGACTGTTTTGTAGAGCTCCGCTCCCAGAGGCGTCAATATCATAGCCGAGAGCATTCATACGCTCAACAAACGTTTGAAGTCGACGCGGATTTGGCGACGCCTGACGGCGGAGAAGGGCCTTTTCAGGCAAACCTTCGGCCAGTCGCTGAGCCACATAGGCGTTGGCCTTGTGCATGAGCTCTTCCACGAGCTCGAGCGCTGGATTCGAATCAAAAATGTTGTCTTGCACAGGATTGTTCTCGTCATCGAGTAGTTGAAATAAGCGCAAGGGGGCGATGGGCTCGCCTCCGCCACCTAGTCGTGCTTCACGGAACTTCTGAGCAACGGCTTGCAGTATATGTAATTGTTTGCTGTCGACGGCTTCTCTCTCCAAAGCTTGATTGATAGTCTGTAATGACATCTTAGCTGAGGCCTTGATGATACTCTTGCCAACCCATGAGTCGCCCTCGGCCACGTTTCCGGTATTTGGGTTTACGTTAAAAACAACGGAGATCGTGAGTCGTTCTTGGTCAGGTCCCAGAGAGCATACATCAGTGGATAGCTTGGGAGGTAATAAAGCGCAAAAACGATTGATGAGCTGAACCGAGGTTCCGCGTTTCTTGGCCTCGCGGTCAACGAGCGAATTCGGCTTCACAAAGTGAGTCACGTCAGGCACATGTATGCCAACTTCGATCTTGCCATCTGGCCGAGACTTGACGTGAATGGCGTTTCCAAGCTCAGCACTCCCGTTGAAGTCGATGGTGAACGCTTTCTCCTGACGAAAGTCGCGGCGCGCCGACAGCTCGCCCTCTTCCTCCCCAGAAACGGACCACTCCTGCAGTCCAACGCTTCTCAAAACAGCGTCAGAGAACTCATCGGATGAAAAATTGTTATCCCGCAGTAGAGCGTCCGTTTCCACCTTGAGGTCGCCCATGCGACCGAGCTGCTCCACCAGGGTTCCAAAAGGGTGAAGTGAGGTAATGGGCCATCGCTTGATGCAGGCGACAAAGATGCGGTCGGCATAGTCCTGATGTCTTTCGACGAAATCCCGAGGGGCTTGCTCCGTGGGAATGGCAATGAGTGGCACTCGCTTGTCCGTAGGCTTGAACCAGACAATCTTGGGCTTTTCTGGTTGACGTGAGTCATTATGACGATTGTTGCCACCATCCCGGGCTGCGCGCTCAGCTTCTTGCTTCTCTTTGGTCGCTTGACTGCTGGGACGGAGCAAACCGAGTGTGCCGGAAAACATCTGCCCGGCAACGCGCTCAATGACTGCTACGACGTGGCCGGCGTAGAGGGGCTTTGCCTCGTCACTGATTTCCTCTTCCTCGACCAACAAGAGGCTTTGGCCCTCAACTTCCACATCGTCGTTCTTTTTCTGTGTGGGCCGCTGGCGCAGACTTCCCCGTCGTCGTATTCCGCCCTCGAGAGCATTGCTGTCCTCGTTGTTAGGCGCACCTGAGCTACCCTGATTAATGGAACCAGAGCGGGTATCCGTGATGTCCTTTCGTTTCTTCTTTTCTTCCTTCTCTCGCTTCTGTGCCCAAACCTCATCAACATCGAGAAGTTCAATTGCGACAAGATCACCCTCCAGCGCGCGATTGCGGTCCTTGCTGCCGCAGATGAAAATGTCGGCATCTAGCAGTCCATCTTGGGTTGTGACATAGGCGTCACTGCGGTTTTTCTTGTTGACACGCAATACGCCCGCCACCAGCTGCCCGTCTCCAAGGAGAGCGGGGAGTGAGGCTTGAGGAAGGTATGGCGTGAAAAGCGTCTTTCGCTGCTGCTGCTGCTGTTGACCCCCCATCTGTCCAGAGTGCTGAGACGACTGAAGGCCCTGAAATTGCTGCCCGCTCATTTGCGCGGCCTGGAGCGCTTGAAGTTGACTCAGCTGCAAGGGATTGAGCTGCTGTCCGTACATTTGCGGCAACATCATCTGCCCGTTAAGCTGCATAAGCTGGTTCTGTTGGCTTGGATTGTATTGGAAAGCACCGATGGACGAGACGGATTGGTTCATTGAGCCACGGGACCGATGGCCAGGCTGGAAAGCTGAGGCTTGAGCGGCGCTCCCAGATGAGTCCTGGCCTTGGCCCTGATTACGCCAGTTCCCTTCAAAGTTTCGGGATCCCGTGCGTGCATGGCCTCCGCCGCGGCGGAAGTCTCCATCGCCACCTGTATTGAAAGCGCTGGAACGCAAGCCTGAGCCTCCACGGCCATTCGCAGCCATGCTTTGACTGCGTCCATGTCCGCCACGGCCCCTGGTGGGTCCTTGAACGACAATCGAATCCACGTTGGACGACACAGGCTTGTTCTCGTCGTCCATTCTGTCAGGATTCGACGCAGAAGGGCCAGGAAATTGAAAGCCGCTTGTTGTCCGTTTTTGTTGTGCAAGCTCTGCAGCCTTTCTGGCATCAGCCAAGGCTAGAGAATGTCTCCGCTGATGACCAGCACTGGAGCCTCCACGGCCTCCTCTTCCGCCAGTATTTTCTCGATTCTGTACGGGAGGGGCCTCGAAGTTGCCAAAGGTAGATCCGGAAGCACCAGAGGAGGGCGCTGGCGGTGGACCCATACCCATCGTAGGCATTGCCGATTGATTACGGCGATGTGAATGTGTCTGGCTCGGAGGAGCCATAGGCTGCTGTCCCATCTGGTTTGGGAACTGAAAGGCATTGCCCATGGGTTGCAAGGGATTGAATGCGGCATTAGGCGCAATGGATTGACCAGGAGGTATCATGCCCATGTTGACATATTGCTGCTGGGTGGCTTGGATCTGTTGCTGCTGCTGCTGCAACAGCTCAATTTGTTGCTGGATAGCCAGCTGTTCCACTATAAAGCAAGCCCTTTGTCAGTAGCTGTAAATATAATGTCCATGCCCGATGCTATTACGATGAAAATTCAGGGAAGAGTATTGTGACAGTGGACTTCCTCCCAGCAACTCAGGCACACATCGGCAAATAGTGTGAAGAGATGGGACGGGTGGGCTCCAGCCCAAAAACTTGTACAAAAGATAGATGTCGATGTTTGCATCAACTTACTTCCAGGATTAGCGAACATGCTCAACAATGGGGTCAGCTCCGAAGGGCTCCGTCGATGTGCAATATGAAGTCTCCTCCCGGTAGGCCCGGGGACACCGCCAGCGGCTTGCTGTTGCTGTCCCTGCGGCGGCTGCTGCTGCTGCTGATCCATGATGGGCAATGAGAGCACACAAGCCAGAATGAGATGCACGCAAGGAGGATGGGGAGGCACGTCTGGCCACGGCCGATGCTATTATAGAATCGTTCTGCGCAGCGATAGGCTTGATGCGGGATGTGTACTGTGAATGTGTTGATGAGCGGAGGTCTAAGGAGCGCAAAATTGCTGACGCTGGGTGCGATGACAGGATGCGGCCGAAAGTATGCGGCGTGAAATGGCAGCTGGTCTCGAAAAAGTAGAGTAGCGAGCAGAATCTTCGGAGCTTCGGGTGAGTCGAAGGTGATGATGTCTGGGACGTAACTGCTAAAGGAGGGTAATGGCTTCAACGGCGGGCTCGGCAAGAGCCAAGGAGCGTTGCAAAGGAAAGGTCAGTGTGAGGGGAGAGAACTGGGTGACGATGGTTGAGAAAAGAAGGCAGCTGCGGGACAGATGGGATGGGGAGAGGAAGGGGGCCCGTTGCGAGTCCCAGCTCCGGATGAGGGAATGTAGGGTTGAAGATGGCGTTGAAGAACGGGGAGAGAAAGCAGAGGGCCAGGCTAGACAGAGGACAGGCCGTGGAGAGCCAGCAGGTTCAGGGCCGGTGAGCCTGGCAGGTCCCGTCAAGAGGGGTAGGGGCGTGCTCTTGGCGCGAAGTCGAGTCTGATAGGGGCAACGGTCATTGGCTGGCTTTGGCCGTGGGCTCGGATGCTGCCAGGTACTCGCCATGTGTGCAGTCTGCCTCTTGGCCATCATTCCCGCCGGGGCTCAGCATTCGTCGTCACTTTGGCGGCACTTGGTGATGATGCGTTCATGCACAGACGATATCTCATTGATCAATGGCATGGCGAAGTGAGTCGTCACAGGGAATTTACTGTTTTCTATTCATGCAATGTGGCATCTTGGCCTGGGGTCTGGAAGGGGG
>JARJRV010000506.1:0-39959 GCA_030783925.1 Aschersonia sp. MBC 735 | reverse complement strand
CCCCCCCCTCCCTCTTCCCCCCCAGCACCGCGGTCGGGACAACTCCGGAGTGGTCTCATGCAAGGTGACGAATGCACGGTGACGAACAAAGACAGAATCAAAACAAGTGCCGTTGTTGGGTGAGCATCCGCACCAGCGCCATGAGCGAGAAAAAGCAACCTGGAATGCTCTTCACGGTCGCGCTCCGATCCAATACTAAATCACGTGCATCAATGCGCCCATGGAAATTCTCTGGCGGCAAAAGTACATAAATGAGGAAGGAGGACCCAGTGTTGTTGACGTAGATCATTAAGCCCAGCCCAGCCTGCATCGCCCCTATCTCTCTTTCTGCGCGTTCAAGTAGCATCTGTTCCGGATCGAAGCTGACCTGATCCCTGCTACCCATGCTCAGTTGGTCCATGCGGCCAGGACGACAAAGCTCGTCCAGCTGCCATCTGCCTTCGCCATGACCTCCATCATCGCCTCCCTCTTTTCTCCCCGCAAAATCCCAGATACCCACGACAAATTCCCATCGCCACTTGGGATCAAATCGGCGTTGGCTGCCAAGAAGCTCAAGCGGAAGTCGCTTCCCAATCACAGCACGGCCAAATCCGTAAGATTCGTGGGTTTCTTTCCATTTGTACATGCTACGTATCACAAATCAGCCGTTTGCTAAATCCTGCCCTGGTCCGCGTCGCAGGACATCGTGACGGAGGGGATGCTGGCAACCCCTTCGAGATCCCCCCCCAAAGGCAAATCGCCTCGCAAGTCGCCATCGAGGGGGTCTGACGGTGGCGAAGTCGATCGAGACCAGCCGACCAGCGCGAAGCCCGAGGTGGAAGAGGCGAGCATGATGCCAGAAGAGGCCGAATTCGCGTTTGATAGCTTTGTTGATCATCGCTGGGAGGGAGAAACCATGCAGATCCAAGTGCAGTGGGAAGATGGCGATATCACCTGGGAAGACGAGCTCACGCTGCACCAGGACGCCCGCGAAGCGCTGCTGGAGTACTGGAAAAGCGTAGGGGGCCGCCCCCCAAATCCTCGCCATCCGGATTTATTCAACATATATGCCATTCAAAAGCATAGTAAGGACCGCTCCAAGTTGTTGGTGGAATGGGTGGGATTCGGGCCCAAAGACGCGTCGTGGCTGTCGCGCACCGTTGTGGAAGAGACGGCGCCAGACTTGGCGGCTAGATACTGGGCTTCGGTCAAGCCTGGTCGGCCCAAGCGCCGACGACCACGCGGTAGACAGGCTTGATGCGGATTGGACAGTTTCCAAAGGAGTTTTCGATGGAGACGAGGGTTCATAGACCCATTTCCATTTCAGTTTGGCCATTTTGACGATATCCGATGGCATGGTCGCCCCGGCCGTGGCTGCTTGGCCTGTTTCGAAGATTGTTTTTATCAATGGTGTCAGACGGCGCGCAGTGAGGAGGACGCTCCGAATATTCCCGGAATGATGGCATTCTACCTGAGCGCATGCATCGGCACGATTGTGTCATCTCAAATCAAGGGCACGCTGTCGAGCCAGATCATCAGACTTGGCGGAGTCTCGTATTTACGCAGCATCATGAGAACATGAATGACATTTTCGGCGCTGATTATAACCAGCGACGGTTGATTAATATCACAATCATGCATGCATGCATCTAATGCTAAAGCCAGCCTTGTCGTTCGCTCTCAGGCAAGCGTGTGATGATCGACGCCACCTTCCAAACTTCCTCTCCGTACGGTATTGGGAGGCTGACGACATGGAGCCCTAATAACTATTGTCAAAAACAAGCTGAGACGAAGTTGAGCGCCGTATTCGTGCAAAGAGCTGTCCCACCAGATCATGGAAGAGCCTAATATTTATTTGACGAAGAAGGGAGGCCAATGATCTACGGCACCCATATACGACACCTCCATGAAACTCGATCATAGGCAGATATGATCGCAGATATGATTGCAGATAGTTGAAGAAAAAACGGACTAGCGTCATTGATGCTATGGGCATGTCACAGGTGGCTTTGTCCGTCTCTTTCCGCTTGGTGATGCCTTCTCTAGCTGCGTGAGGTCTTGTCCTGCCGAGCAAGACTCCAAAAGATTCTCAGCGCCTTGGCGCAGATGCATTTGTACAGATCTTATTTCATGCTCTTCTATGGGAGAGTTGGCGTATCCCTGCACGGAGACCGTCAATGAGTCAATGAGTGATCTCGCAATAGTAGTCTTGGCGCTTCTCCGCAGGTTCGCGACTCGAATTGGCCGAAAGTCACCTCAAAGTTCATACACATCCCCCATTGTTGTACATTTCAAACCTGCGAAAATAGTAATGCTCTCATTAAATGGCAATCGATTCGTCACGGAAGTCAATGACGGCGCCGTAGCTCTCGGCTGGTATATACTGAACGCTGGCTAAATGGATCAAAATAAAGGACAAGAAAAGCACTCCCCGAGGCATTCATTTTTGGTCCCGGCCATCTACAGCCCCAGATCCCCTAGCATCTTCGTCAACCGGGCGGATAACCGACTCCTCATCGTTTCCTGAGACAAGACTGTGGCATCGCTACGTTCCGTCTCGCTAGACCGCCTGCGAGACTGCATCTCCAGCACAAACTTGGGCCATGTATTCGTGAGGACCAGATACTTGACATGGCTCTGCACTTGGTCAAACACGGCCAGGGTGAAGTCGTTTGGAACGTCACCTTGATACCGAACGAGCATTGCAGCGTGAGAAGGCGGCGCGTCGCCAGACTGATTTGTCATGTGCGCCTCAATGTCGAAAGGAGCTGCTAGCAAATTGCTGGATGTTTCGCTATAGATGCCACGCGCCGCCGACTCAAACAGGACATCGAAGCTTTTGAGCTCCTTCGAAGACAAGTTGAGCGGGAACTCGGCGTGGCGCGTGCTGATGAAGTCGACATAGATGGAAAGCGCCTCGTTGTAGGCATTGAGCCTCTGCTCGCCATCAGGTATCACGGAATACGTCGTCTTCCACCTTGCAGTGCGTGTGAGGAACGCTACGTTCTCGCCAGAGAAGTCATTGTGCGCCGAGAACTCCTGGAGCGGGGTGGGGTTGTCATTCAGGACGTGGTCGAGGGCCGTCATGGTCAGTAAGCGGTCGCCGTGCTCTTCGTCGAAGTAGTAGAACTTGGGCTTCTCTGTCAGGGAGGCGGTGGAGCTCTTCCAGTCCAGTGTGACGGATCCGGCTGAGCTTTTGCTCGATGCTTCTTCCCACTTCATGTTGGACGAGTTGACTTTGTTGGTGAGGGACCACATGCGGATGACTTGATACATGGGGACGAGGACGGTGAAGATTTCGATGACGAAGATTGACAGGTGAATCCTGTGGGACATGTAAGCATGGAGCGATGATGGGAACGTCTGGACGGATGGGGTTACTGACCATTGACTTGGTGCGAAGTAGACGTTGACTTTTTGGAAAGCAGGCACGTAAGAGGCAATGAGAAACATTGGGACTGCGGGAACGCTGGGGAAAAGATGCTAGAGTCAGCGGACGTGTGAGACTTCATAGACAGGACACGACACACGTACCTGGCCAAGCAGCAGCAAATGGTCTGGATGCGCCAGCCCAGAGTGTCGTGGATCGCCCACGACTTCCAGATCAAATAGGGAGCGACCTAAACAGGCAGTGATCAGTACATCAAAGGACATTGCCACTAAGCGAAACAACTACAGATGTGTAACTCACCATCCAGCTCCAGACAAACTGCCATACCAGGGACGGCCACCATTCCCAACCACGTCCCAGGTCAATGAGTTGCTCTGGCAACGTGGCACCTTTGATCTCGGTTCCGGAAATGCCAAAGGTAGGATGATACTTTTTACACATCAACCACATGGCGACAGTGAGCAGAGTCTGTTTACCTCGCGTTAGACATCAAACCGCATCATGGTCGAACGCGCCAGAGAGCAACAAACCTGGAAGATCATGCCCAGACCAATGTACAGCATCAGTCGACGTGTATACTCCAAATTGCGAATACGTTGCAACAGCCGCATTCTGGAACCTCGGCTGCTTGCAACCCTCGTGCGCGACTCATGCCCAGCGAAGTGCTTCTGCATCTTGGCGACATGAAGCAGGCGCAAATTCGAAGCATGGAACAGCGCAATCCCCAGCGGGAAGTAGATGCCCATGAAGAAGTACTGGATGTCGTACGCCAACACCACCGGCATGGTCAACCCGACGGGGTACACGACCTGCGCGAGGACCCAATATGCATGCAGCAGGAGTATAGCGCCGAACGACAGCGGAATGCACCGGATTCTGATGATGGGGTGTTGGTAATTGGCGATGCAGAACAACATGCCACAGAAGAGGAGGAAAGTCCATGTGGCCGCATAGGCGATGTAGAAGCGGCCGACCCTGTCAAAGTTGGGAGGCTGCTCCGGGAAGTTGTATATGGTCAATGGGGGCATCGTTTCTCCTTGAGACGCCATGATCACGGCTTGCAACAAAGCCACAGCTTGGGGGCCAGCATAAAGAGACGGCGGCACGGCAGGCCCAACAAGTTATATATCACAGCCAAGCTTTTTTTTGGATGCCAAGTCGTTTTGAGGCGTGTACGGGAGGAAGGCGATCCGGGCCTCTACTGCAGATGGATTGGGGCTGACAGCAAACATTGCTTATTATAACTAGAGCCAAGGCCTCCATGGACATTCTGACCGATTCGTGGCTCGACTTGCTGCCGTGAGAAACCCCCCAACCCAATCCAAAAAGAAAAGCCACCTCTTCCAGAGCGGCTTGGATGAATCGGTACCTAGCGTTGACCATCATTTCCTCTTCTTTTGTGACGATGCGATCGGCTCGCAGGCACGCCGACGACTCGGCCGGCATTTGGACCCCGTCAAAGCACCCACGGTAAGGCTCGAAACCCATCTAGGCTACCAAACACCTGGCTCCTAAGACTCGCCCTGCATGTGAGATGGGGGGGCCAAAAAGCCGGGAACACCGCCCACGGATGCTACGTCAGGGAAAACACGTCGCATTGGGAAAAGACCCCTGTAAGTACCGTAGATTGGACACGTCCCTTCCGAGGGCAAATTGAACGGGAGTCAAGGCGCATCTGATTGGTGAAGTCGATTGATTGAGAACCCGCGATGGTAACTTAAAGTGTGGCTTGTCCCGTCTGGGTAAGGGCACAATGCAAATCTTCAACCTTTCGGGCGCAAAGGTTCTTTTTAAGCGTGAGACGGGCCTGAAGTCGGTTTGGTGGGGGGGCAAACGCCGGAGTGGCCAATTTCTAGAGCGACATGAAGGCAAAGAGCGTGCTTCCACCGTTCTCGTCGTGGGACGAAAGGACGGTCTTCAGAGATGAGGCCCGATGAATGTCGGCGATGGCTTCTCCGAGGCCATGGTTCGGAGCCGGGCGATTGGTCTTTGGCTTTGCCCTGTGCGTTTAGACTCATTATCATTGCTGAGTACAGACTTGATGCGGTCTGGGGAAGCGAGGCCGATGGGAAATGTACAGATGGCGAGCGCGTACCTCGTGCGGTTTCTTTGCGCCTCAAAACGGCAATGCATTCAGACAGCGCATGTGCATGTGAATCTCTATATTTCCCCTTTCAGTTTTTTTCCCTGCCATCTTTTGTTTTCTATTCGCGCTCATGACGTACAAGGCAGCTGCCTTTGCAACGCATCACATCCTCACAATGAGACATGCTCCAATATCACAGGCAAGATTTTCCCTGTGCTCTGATTCCCCCTTCTCGTGCGTCACATTCGACACCGATTCCAGCGATCCGAGCAAAAGAGCTGAACGTGCTTCGGATCGCAGTCTGGGGCTGCATCACAGCTGGCCAATTGACGTGACAATGCATGCTTTGTTTCCCGTCCGCCGATCACGACCTCTCGTCGAGCTGAGCATTGCCGAAAAAGCAACTAACACGAGCCTGTCGTCATTCGTCCGTCTCCGTCTCGTCTCGTCTCGTCTCGTCTCCTGCTGCTCGGTCACAGCACCCCAGCTCGCTAGCTGGCGGTAGTTCGAATGAGACGGCACCCTTGCACACCATTGGCCGAATGGCATTTGCTCTTGCTCGTATCGAGTCTGAGATGAGCGTGTATATTCCAGGGTCCTTCATATCGGGGATCTCGAACGCCCTTTGTTGCTTCGCGGATTTGCCAAATCGGACATCCTTGATTGCTGTATTGCGTTCGTCCGGGCCTTATCTTTGGCCAATCTAATCCATCACTTGTGATAGAGCTTGTGCGTTCACGAGAGAGAGACCGAACGTGGCGTCACACGATGTGACGGAGCAGGCGACTCGAGATGAACGCTACAGGCGCAAGAGGTGTACCCATGGCATCGTAATAAAGCCCCATGCAGTCGACAGAACCCTTGTTACGCACAGACTGCCCAACGTCATTGCGAGACTGTCATCTGCACTCCTTATCGCCCGCTGATGCTGACCATCTATTGATTGACGCACAGCTCGTGTTGCGCTAGGTAGGTTTACCCTCTTTCGACAGCGCCACGAGTTGTGCACAGTATGGCTAATGGTCGTGAAACGAAAGACTCCATTTCAACGTGGGTTACATGGAGGGATTTGCCTTATCAGCAGCGCCGTACCAAGCCCATCAATTTCTTCGATCGAGAAGCCATCTTCGTGCGGAATTTGTTCGTTCGGCAAAGACGCCGCAAGTTACCACCAGGGATCAGGGCGCAGAAGTAAGGCACCGGCAATGTACGAATAAGACAGGGTCGGGGAATGAGGTGAGTATGTAGCTGATGAAGGACATGAAATCCTCAAAAGGTTTGGGGCCCGCGATCTGCGGCTGTTGGGGTTTATTTGTTTGGAAGAAAGCCAGGGGGTGACGATGAGGGGGTTTTCTGGACGGCGACTTGTTGTCATACTGGTGCCACCTTCTTGCTTCGGCGTTCATCACACGCACCAGAGAACCAGAAATTGATCAGGACCTCCGAGGTTGCCAAGTCGTTTAATTGGTTGGTTGTTCGAGCTGACTGCATGCAAAGTGACATCACATTTCGGTCAGAGTGGCAGAGGAAAAAACGAGAGGCGCTGCCTCGCGAATGGTTTACGGCGATCATTGCGAGCGTCGGCGTCGAAATTTGGTGATATAGTCAGAAAGGTCTCATTCCGGACGGCCAGAGTGATCATCACGCCGAGCATTTGTAAGCAGCTTTGGCAACGTCGACCAGATGCTTGTTAACTCGAGGGCGAGGAAGAGGCCGGGGTTACGTGTTTGCAGCAATCGGCGGAAGCGCAAAGTGCATTGTCACAATGGCGGATTATGGAATATCTACATCGATGATGACTTGAAGTTGAGGCTTGTTTTGCTGATATTGATGTCAAAGGGGTGAAACATGACCTTACAGCCCAGAACTAATGCCTGCTAAGAAGGCGAATTATCCATTCAATTCCCTCCTTGCTTTCCTTCAACTTGTACCTAAATGTCATGGGGAAGCAATGCATCTGACCATGCCATGAGAGCCACTCTCCCGACACGCCCTCCTCGTTGCACTTGTCCCTGAAAGCGATTGCTTCTGGCTCCAGCACATCATACGATCCAGTGACCCCGTGGACCTTGACGTTGTGTCGGACTAGAAGGCTGAGGTCCGCGAGTATGGGTGATACTCGGGGATCCTGGGAAGTCCACTCGACGAAATTGCCAGGCTTCCGCGTCGATCCTGTGCCGCCATCTTTGAACTCGGTGCCGGCAGTATCTGGACACCATGCTCTGGCGGTGTCAATGATAGACTGATGCGTATGAAGAGGGTCCAGCTTCTCGGTCTGCTTGATGGCGTCCATCTCATGTCGAAGATCCGTCGACGGGCTAATGACAAGCACAGCCATAGGCGGCCTGGCCATCTTGACATCTTGGAATCCCAACGCCCATGTGACGACAGCGAGGGCGATATTCCCTCCTGAACTATCGCCGGCCACGATGACATCTTCGCCAGCTTTTGTTGCTTGCGTCAACAGCTCCATGTACGCCTTTTCGATTTGCGGAAAGGCCACGGAAACAGGTGACCTGGGTGCCAGCGGGTAAGACACCAGCACGACACGCGTGTTGTCCAATCGCCGGACCAGCTCAGCACAGAGCGCCCAGTGATGTTCGCTGGGCGGCATCTGCCATCCTCCTCCGGCGAAGTATACTATTCGTCGGCGGCATTGATCGTGCTGAGGGTTGTTCTGGGCCTGGACGGACGACTTTCTTTTCAGTTCATACGTCCAGATCCCACCCACCTCTATCTCGGTGATTTGACAATGTCGCTGGGCGCGCTTCGTTGGCGTCAAACGCGTCGCCTCGTCGGCTTTCGGCTTCGGAGTCACGAGCCGGGGTCGAAGGGGCTTGAGGACAAACTGAAGTAGTCGAGTCAGGAAGTGTCGCGTGTTTCGCTCGTGAATGATGATGCCGGATGTCGTGCCGTCCAGAGGGTTTTCTCTGTCAGCCGACTGATGGTCCGTTTTCAGGGTTTCCATCTCCGGGCGCTCGGTTTGCGACAGTGACGGCGATGTCAAGGCAAGGTGATGCCAGGAGGGTGAAGGAAAAAAGGGCCCCAGACAATGGACGGCTAGCTCAAAGAGATCCGGGACCGAAGTCGAAGGGTCCAAGGAAAGCTTACCCAGCCACCAGGCAATAGTCGCACGTGGCGCTCGGCATCGACGACGTCATTGCTCGCATACTATTGGTACTGGGGGGTTCATGGGTCGAGGACGTTGTCTTTTGATTTCCCTCAAGCTGCAAAAGCCCCGATGGTATCTCCAATCCTTGTGTGAGCATCGGGAACCCGGTCCAATGGGTCTGACAATAATGGTTCGTAGGACCGTGATACAAACCCCGGCAATGCAACACGCTGCCACGCTGCTTCCCGTGCTTCCCCGCTTCCTCCGTTTGCGCCCTCGTCAGCCAATCACAGCTCCTACCTTTCTGGACGTGACTTTTCCCATGACAATGCCGTGCAAATTCGTCATCCACGCACTCGTCTCAAGCGGATTTGGATGGAAGAATGCCGGCGCGAGGCCGTCGCAACAGTTCATTGACTGATTTTTGACCTGTCACCACGTCCCTTGACTCGATCGCCGGCCCCTCGTGAACTACCACAAAACGCCTTTGATCACACGCTTGCTAGACCATTGACCGAGACCGCAACATTATCGACCGACTGCCGTGACGAGATTCCAGAAGCCCGCCAGAGATCTCCGCTTGGGCTTTTCGGCCAAACATTTGTGATCGCAATCGCGTGGGTCTGAAAATGGAAAAGAAAAGCCTGCTTGAAGGGTTCGGGTTCGCCATGACTCGAGTGTCGGTCGAAGCCCATCTTGTGGACCTATCAATTTGTCGCGGTACATAAGGGTTACTAATACGTCAATTATCGGCCAGTCATGGCTGCGCTATTTTTGACGCGACACAACTCGTGCCGATCATAAATGCTTATAATAAGGCTGGGCACTCGACGGGCCGCAAGGACGCAATGTCGGCTTTGATGACCAGCCAATGCAACGCTGGCCCCAGGAGATGCCACGCTGTCTGAGCTTCTTGATTATGCCGAAGCAGACGTCACTTAGACTCTTCAATGTGCGTGATTTGTTCCACAGAGACGCCCACGTGACCCCTGAGCTGATGAAGTTGGAGCAACAGATCGTTTGCTTATAATGGGACGATGCCCATCTGCGCCAAGAGACAAAGTTGATGGACAGTCCACTGTATCCGGCACGACAAAAGGATCATCAAAAAATCATTTACACGTTACCGTGACCTGGTCGGCCACAGAGTCGCTTGATGGCGAGTCCACGAGTTCGTCAAAGTTTCCAAGTTCGGGCTCGTTCATGTACAACAATAGCCCTGTCATCCGTCGTCTTGGCCTGGCAAATATGGAGACGACGCCATACCTAGCAGCCATTTCATTATGGCAATGGTGATCAAAGGCTGAGGCCACAACTGCTCGGCCTTGTCGCTTCCAATCTCCACTTCATCACCGCTCGACAAACCATCGGCTTTCGTTGTCGTATGCTGCGTTGTTTGTTGTTCACGTACCATCTTAACAAGGCCGCCACCAAGTCCCTGCGGTCCGGCCAGAAAACACATCCACTGAGAGCACAGGACACCGGACACGGTGAAGAAGCGCAGACATGAGCAGCAATCAACAAGGGCACCCAGCCTCGTGCTTCCAAAAGCACTAAATCTTAGGTCCTCGTCCCTTCGATGGAGTAGCGCAGACATGGTCAACCGGCGGCACCAAGACTCAAAGCCAAACTGGCTTTGGGGATTTGTCCCTTCCGGTCGCAGTGTAGCCGTCACAGAGCGCGTCTGCCTGACGTTCCGGTGCTGTTGGCCACTTCCGTCCCCGCATATGTGATATGTGATATTGCAAAATGTTGTTTCAGTGCACGTTGTCAGGTCGAAGAGTCCGCAAGGCGAGGAAAGCGCTGCGATGAGTTTCGATGCAAATCTTATACCACGTCTAGCCGAGATGCACCTCATTGTGCATGCAGGCGCACTCTTACACCGCCGCAGCCGCCTGGCACGGTCCGTTTTCTGCCTCGCCCATCATTCTCCACGGGCTCTTCAACGCGGAACGTTAAAAATCTTGGCATAGCTATGTCGCATTCTACCCACCTGCACACGCATGAAGCATTGGCGAATGGGAACAGGACCATTGCCTCAGGCGTGCTGGGCGTTGATAAAAAATGCCAAGACGCCGAAAACATGTGCTGATCTAGATGGTGCGATCTTGCAAACGATCGAGCAGTTGCAAAAAATACAGCATTTAAATGATTCGAAACATCAGGACTGTAAGCATCCGTTCGCACATTTAAACAGTAGCCCATTGCGCAACCGTTGAGAGGTTGTATAGCCAGTTGCCCTTCCTTCACTCACTTGAAGCCACCGTACCAATCGATCCGTGCTATGACACCAGTCCATTCGAAACGTCATGCAGCTTCGTGTTCTGTTCCTTTCGGCCTGCTGTCTCGCTCGGGGGTGTGTGTTGCGCACTCCGTCTCAGCCGCATGCAGTCGATTGCTAATCCGAGGATGATAGAAGCGATTGGTTCTCTGAGCATGATGCATCTGCCTTGACATCCGACGACGATTCATGCGACTTGGAACTGACCGACACTTCTTACATGAAGAGATTTATTGTCCAGTTTCAAGAGGAGACGAGCCCGACCATACGAGACGACCTCCTAAAGCTGTTGACCAGTCCTCAAGACGACCTTGTGTTGTATGACGACGTCTTCCTCGGTTTTGCATTGACATTAGAAGACGAGCAAGACTATCTAATGATCTGGAATCATCCATACGTATGATCACTTGCTGTTTACAGGTCCCTCTGAATCGCTCTTCGCGTCTTCTTTTGATCGCTCCACGGGAAAGCAATGACCTGTCTGACAACTTGCAGGTCGAAAATGTTGAACAGGACAGTATTTCCGCAGGCTCATCCCGAGTAATGAGACAACTTCGCGCGCCGTGGGGCCTCGCCCGTATCTCTCATCGACGACCGGGCATGAGTTGGTACGATCACGACGACCAAGCCAACGGCCAAGGTGTTTGCGCATACATTCTAGATACTGGTGTGGACGAGATACATCCAGTACGATTCATCATATCCGCTACGCAGAATCACAGGTTGACTTCGGTAATAACTCTCGAATAATAGGATCTTGATGCCCGAGCGCGGCAACTCGTCAGTTTCATCCCGAGACAGCCTACCGACGGCCACGGCCACGGCACACACATTACAGCCATCATCGGCGGAAGGGAGTACGGGGTAGCGAAAAAGACCAAGGTCTACGGTATCAAGGTGCTCAACGACTGCAATCATGGACATAAATCAGACACGCTGCAAGGCCTTGACTTTGTTTTCAAAGCCGTACAAAACGGCGAGGATATGAGACAACGCTGCCCGCGTGGCGTTGTGGTAAACTTGTCTCTCTCTTACCAAATATCAAGCGCCCTGAATATCGCAGTTGCGAAACTCACCCGTGCTGGCGTCTTCGTTGGTGTCGCAGCCGGCAATTCAAACCGAGATGCCGAAGAATACTCGCCACAATCGGACCCGAGTGCTTGCGTTGTTGGCGCCAGTGATGAAAAGGACAGGCCGCTGTTCCATTTTAGCACAAGTCCAGACCAACTCGATTGGGGCACGAATTGGGGTCCGCGGATTGACGTATTTGCTCCCGGGGCACTCATCATGTCAGCAGCCCCTTATGGCGGTAGAATGGTCCTCTCAGGTACTTCGGAGGCCGCTCCTCATGTCGTAGGTATTGCTGCTGCTCTTATGTCTACAGGAGAGCCGGCCAGGGGCAGGGCTCTTTGTGACCGTATCCGCCAAATGTCCACTCAAAACGCCCTCGTAACGCTGCAGCCTAGCTCGGGTAATCGATTGGCTTTCCTGAGCCCCACGCCGCATAGACCTTGTAAGAAGTCGATTCTGTCCAATGATCCTGTCTCAAAGGCATGTCTGACCGCTGACTTGCATCTTTGTTATCAATCGTTCCTAGATGCGGCCCTGGCGGGACAAGTTTTGTATCAACAGCCTTTAAGCCCGACTAACTCATGGGAGTACGATCCTGCTCGTGGCCTATCTTCAACAAACATTGAAGAACTTATGATCCTCATCGTTGCAAGCTCTGAAGTGCGACGACGTCTCAGAGAAGGTCTCCAAGTTGCATTCCCCGGCGCGAGCATACGGATGCAAGCTCTGACGACGTCCGAGTCCGAGCATTGGCAGCGTGTTAACATGCGTCAAGTCTTTGGAAGTGAAAGAATACCGCTCTCGCGTATATCTCAGCTGTCTCTCACGCCCGACGCGATGCCTGGATGTTCGTATCGCTCTACTCCATCCCCGCGACTAGATGGTGAGTATTGTCTGCTTTCAAGGGGCGGACCAAGCCCAGATCGGCACAAATTCACCGTTAAAACCAGACCACTAATAAAATGTCATGTGAAGATATCAAGCTCAGGGCACGAATTGCAACCACCAATGTCTGGGTACAACACGACAAGATCGTCCCGAAGCCCGGAAGAAAATCCATCTTCCGCTGTATGTCGCGCAAGCAGACCAAAAAATCCATTCCGTATGACGATTGGAAGGTCAAACCGTCATGTAGTCATTTCAAACACATACACATCATGGTCACTGTGAGGAATGTTCGCCCCCCCGGTACGGAGAACCAGCTCGAGGTTAGGTTTTCTCGGGGTCAAACTTATCCACTCACAAGAGATGCCATCAGAAGGGAGCTTTACACTGCAAACATACCGCTTCGGATGTTTTTTGGTACACACTGGGTTGAAGTCAATTCACTCACGCGCCTGACGTTAGTAAATGCTCGGGGCTTTGGCTTCTGTTTTCCTACTGGTATGTTACATGCCTGGATACGAATTTGGGGCTAGTCCTTTGAGCAAAGAGCTAATCTGCGATGTGTGGCACAGAAGTTGTCGTAAAGGGTGTCTGTTTCGGTGACCTTAGCACTGTACAAAAGATTACACAGACGAGCAGTGGTGTACTTGCCGAGGGCGGGGAGTGGGCGATTGATATCACGCCTGATTTATGGGAAGTCTCGCCGACGAGAACATCGGATATGTGAGCTCCTCCGCTTGGGAAGGAGTCGAGGATTTGCGTGACTTTTTGATGACTGTTTTCACGGTTTGGGTTTGGTGCCATACTGATCGTCGAGGGGAAGGGAAGGCAAGTCGTAGGATTTGTAACAGACAGCAAGGGCGAGTTAAAACTACCCAAGTTGCGGTCAATCCCTTACAGACGAGCTCTGAGTATCACTGGGAACGCTACCTCGAACCAAATCTCAGGCTCAGTCGATAAAGCGTCAAACGGCAAAGTTACGGAGGGAGACCATACTTGTTTAGATCCACTGGCAACAATGATTCCTGATTACATTCCATAGTTCTCCGTATGTTCGCTCAAATGTCAAATAAGCCCACAGATAGCACTGCATGCCTCGTTCATGTCCGTACTAGCGTTGAACGTATGATGACTCAAATCGTTACCATTATTTATCAGAACTTGACGTCGCTTCATGCAAATACGTTTTCTGTAACGCGTCCAAATATTCACGCGTTCAAAGAAAAAGCTCAGTCACCACTTGTATATGAAAAGCCACGCGGTGCCAACATCGCATGGTGTTTTGCTAGTAAACAATATCTCATGAAACCAAACGTCGACATTTTGTTACAATTCTGAAGCTAGCTCTATTCGATCATCACACCGAGAGGATTTTTGAAATTCACTTGAACTCTGACGAACTCTTCAACAAAACATTTTTCCAAGCCTAAGCCCAACCCCTAAACCGCAATCATGCCTTCACGCCCTTAGACTCTGTCGTGTCGTCTGAACCAAGAAAGTTCTCCGGGAACGGACACATAGGGCGATTCCTCTCCTTGTCCATGCACGTGGCCTTGAAGTCTGAGAATACCTTTTCGCATTTTGCTTTGAGATCCTTATCGTTCGGGCCAGCTTGAGCTTGGGGGCCAAGACATTCTTTTTCCCTTCTGGACGCCTCTCTGGTGCAGTCTTTCTCCTTCTGCTCACGAGGCTTGGCATTCGCATTATTTTTGACGCCGTACTTGCTTTGCGCAAACCTCATTTGCGCCTCCTTGGCTTCTGCGGCGCACTTCGTTTTATCTTCTTCCTTCGGGCCACAAGTATCGGTATCTCCTTTGCTGCTCGCTTTGTGGTTCTGTGCTTGCTTTTGGAGACATGCGTCATAGGCTTTGGATTTTTCAGCCTCGCTATCCTTTCTAATCTTCGCGGCCTCGCCCTCCTCTAGAGGCGTGCATTTTGCGGATGATCCCGCAGTGCTATCGTCTCGCTTCATCACTCCAAAGTTGTGGAACGAAGGTGGAAGGGTGGTGGCCATGGCCCCGACGAGAAAAAAGGAAAGAAGAAGTGGTGCTTGCATGCTGGGCAAATGACGTGAAGAAGCGAAGTGTGGAGTCTTGTGTATGTTTTTGTCGAGAGAAGAAGCAAGATTGCTACGTCTTGTGCTTGTGTTTTCGAAACGATGGAAAAATTGCTTGAGTGACTGAAGTGGAACTTGGAAGTGATGTTGTGTTGTCTGTGAAGAAATTGGAGAATGTGATGCCCGAACAACATCTTTATATAAGTCAACCAAGCCATCGGGTATGTCTCGTTTCCCTTATCTCATCGACCCGACAGATCGGAACGAGTTTCTGCATAAGCGAACTTCCGCAGATAGGGTTGCTTGGAGGAGTCATTCATTAGATGGAAAGAATGAGTTCTTTGATTATTTCAATGCCCAATTTCCTCCTAGTCACGATAAATTATTCAGAACATAGAGCCTAGAGCCTTCATCTCGTTTAGACCGTCAAGGAAATAAAAATATGGCTTGCTTTTACGATGAAAAGCGGTATGCGCATGACAATGAGAATGGTGTTGACGACAACCACGACGCTCAAGCAGATAAACTTGCGAAAAATGGTGGCCCAATCGTTTCGAGTTGACGGGCCTCATGATTGCGCTGAAGGGAAGATGGCCAGTTCCTAATAGACCTTTCCAGGAACTGACACTATGGTGCATGCTTACCGAGAGTGTTGTGGGACGTAAATCGTATCGCTTCGCGTCTCAACCGATCCAGGGCAAGCAGTCATTATCCACTTCACCACTTTGGATCCGTCAAGGTGTCCGGGGTCCGGACCAGCAGTGCGCTCCTGCATTAATCTCCTGTATATGGACGAGAAGGGAACTCGATTCACTAGAGAAGGGGAAGGCGACCAGGCAGCATGCAGCGAAAGCTTAACTTGCCGCACAAGTTAACATGAGAGAACCACCGAGGGAAACCCTGAAATTTGGTCAAGTCCTGCTTGGCTTTCATCGTCACGCATAGAGCTGCAAGATCGACAGCCATGAACGAGTGCGGCCCGGCTATCTGAAGCGACGATCGCAGCGGTTCAGACGACACGACACGTTTTAGACGCAGCGATTCAGACGCAGTGATTCAGACGGCAGTTCGTTAGTCATGGAATTGGCGATCATGACGCCGGCGTCGGCCCGACATGTAGGTCAGGCTTGTCATGCACCAGCGGCGCCACGTGTATCCCCGTGTCCCGGGAATGACTCGACTTCAATCAGGGCCTATCGCATGACAGTCATGCCACATAGCTGACGTCATGGTCAGCTGGCCATGAACCTTTTCCAGTCTGCCTAGATGCGGAAATTTGATCGTGATAATGCCGTTGAGGCTTGCCAATCAGGAAGGGGGGCGGGGATTGTCTATATGGCACAGCCTCAGTATTCAGCCCTTGTTTCCCTTCCGACGCGCTAAACTTGATCGGGAGATTCTCGGGCACATACATACTTGAGGGTGGGCAGATACAACTGTCCACCCACTGTAGTAATTAAGACGAGATAACGTTGAGGACTTCCGCGGCCATGGCAAGAACCTTTTCCTCTTCCAACCGACGCCCAACAAGCTGCAGACTGACGGGAAGACCATGCATAAGCTTGGCGTCATCTGTCGGAAGTTGGTCATTAGTCATTATTCGTGAGGTCACGGTTACGATTGACTCACAAGCAGCATTGATGGCTTCGCAGTCGGAGCCGAGGGACACGTATTGGTCCTCCGGCTTGTCCACCAGCATGTCCACCCTATAGCCCGTAGGAAAGGAAAGACAAGAGTAATCGAGGACGTTGAACACACCCGTGTATGCCACTAGGAGATCATTGTCAGACATCATCACAAGCCTTGGAGCGCTGCGCCTTGCATCTTCACTGACCATGCTTGAAAGCACCATTCTTGACGGTATTGAAAGGTATTGTGGGGCACAGGATGGCGTCAATGCCAGCTTTGGTCCAGCGATCCAGATATCGATTCTGAAACTCGATTCGCTCCAGTTGCAGGTTCCACATCTCATGCGTCGAAAGCTCTTTGGCTACGCGATAATGTTCTAGTTCTGGCCGCCAAGGCTCACCCGTTCGCTCCAGTTGCTTCCGTATGGCAACTCCGCCATCCGCGACAAACATGCGCGAAAGCAATGCAAGGCCTTCTGCCTGATCATCAGGCTCCCATTCAACAAGTTCATGGCCAGCTTCCCTGAGCTTCTCAACCACCAGGCGCAGGCCTCGGGCTACAGGCGGTGTGGGGCGAACCATCTTGTCGTGCCACATGACGGCAATCTTGAGTCTTTTCGGAAGCTTGATATCCCTCCAAGGAATGGGCAAGCATCGAGGGTCGAGAAGCCAAGGCTTTGAATCAACGACAGTCTTTGAATACAATGTGATGTCCTCTAGCGTTCTGGCCAAGGGTCCCACGACGGACGGCACGGCTTCTTGTCCAGGCAGACCCGACCGTGTATTTCGCACGGGAAACCTCCCAGAAGATGGGCGTAGAGCAAAGATGCCGGTGCACGCCGCTGGAATGCGAAGCGACCCCCCAATGTCGGATCCCACGCCCATCGGACTCCCTTTCATGACGAGGAGGGCCGACTCTCCTCCGGAACTGCCGCCGCTGGTCGTGCTCCTGTTACGCGGGTTCACCGTTCTGCCAAAGACGTTATTGACGCTTTCAGCAATCATCATGGCGGTCGGGGTGTTGGTCTTGACGTAAAAAACTGCGCCGTTGCTCTCCAAGACTTGTGCCATCGTGCCGTCGTATTTTGCTGCGTCTCCTACATGAGACGCAAAGCCGACGGTGGCATCCAGACCCTGAAGGTTGAAATTGTCTTTAAGCGAGACCGGAAGACCATGGAGAGGACCGACCGGCTTTCCCGTCGCTTTGAGATGTCGGTCTCTTCCCTTTGCCATCTCCAGGGCCCGCTCGAAGCAGGTTTCGGAGAGGCAGTTCGTCTGTATTGTCAATGCCTTTGTACTCGAGTGAAACAGAAAAGCGCGGAGAACGCCGGAATGCATCTGGCTCACGAGTTGATGTGCCGCGGCTGCTCTCTTGCAGAACGCTCTCGTCACTGCCTCGGACGACAATTTCCCGGCCGCCAGCAGCGGAAGCAATTCACTCGCCGTCAAGTTGGTGATGGCAAGCTCTTCGTCCGAGAACCATCCGCACGTCTCTGGCCATTGCGTAACGTCATGTTGTGTTTGTGAGGGAAGCAGATCTGCTGGAATACGCCACACCTCGGGAATTGATGCAGAAAGTGCTAGTCTCTTCTGAGAAGCGATCTCTTCCCACGAGGCTGGCGCTTCTGCCTCCAAGGCAGCTGATGAGACTAAGTGCATGGTGGCTGCCGGTGCATTGAATGAGTCTTGATCATTTCAAGACGGAGGAAGGAGGCGACGTGAAGATTGCCAAGCTGGTGGTGCTCTCGAAACATTGGCCTTATCAACTGCAACGCCGCAGAGGTTCACCAGTGTCACTGCCGCAGCGTACTACATAAGGTAAGTACCTATGTATGTACATATGTACATATCGTCGTCCCCGTCTTCGAGATAAGATGCGATGCACATTTAGCCGTTGCCGTCAGAGTCGATCCGCGACCAATGAGCTCAGGGGCCACTGTCCAGACAGGTTGCATTCAACGGAACAAATTGGACCTTCCATCAGGCAACATTCAGGCTACGATCCACTTTAACCCACTGGACGAGCGCTGATGTCGTCTAATAAATTACGCCACGCAGGTGTGACAGGAAGCACGGTCTTGACCAGCATTAACGGCGATCGTCGCTTAATGGTCTAGCCGGCTCCTGGGGAAGAAGGCGAGATGGATGGTCTGGTGCCATCAGGACAGTTGGTAAGCGAAAAACTATTGACGCGCACGCAACGACGAAGAACCAGTCGATCGCGACCATCTCTGGCATTCTGGCACAGTCGCTTCACCGTCGCTCCTTCTCTTTTCCTTATCTTTAAGCCCACAATCTCCCAGGTTCCCACTGCACGCCATAAGTGTAGGTGACTGACCTGCAGCTAGCCGACACGGGCAAGCGTGATGATCTCGTGACTTTCGCACCGAAGTGTCCCGCCATTCCCGATTGATGCACCCTTTCCCCACGCGATTCTGCTCGCTCGTCCCAGGTGCCAAATGCCTCGTCGCTGACAATTTTTCCCAATTGAATGTTTGTTGCCTCGCCTCGCCTCGCCTCGCTCTCTCTTTGCGTTGTGGTTTCGTCAAATACACCTGTACTTACCTACCTCCTTGACAGCCCTCCGCCATGAGAGGTGTCATCAAAACTGCTGGCCTCACTGAGGGCTCCATCAAAGCGACGGCGACCTGACCCCAATTCGCATCATCAAATTGAGCGGGCTATTTGTCTTCTGTTTGGCACGCCATGCATCGCACCGGCTTGCAGCAGTATTTACACGCTGAGTACAGGCCGGGAGAAAAGAAGCTCGTGCGCAAGATTGACTTTTTCATCCTGACGTTTTGTTGCCTGAGCTTCTTGGTCAACTATGTGCGTGCGGTCACCTGCTTGATCATGAGATCTGAACTGATACTTTCATGGCTTGGTTCCGCCAGCTTGACCGGAGCAATCTTGCCAATGCCTACGTCTCTGGTATGAAAGAGGACCTGGGCTTTCACGGTGATCAGCTGAACCAGATCAACACTTGTTTCGCTGTTGGGTGCGCCACAAGCTACATCCCACTTCAAAGGACCATCAATATCTCTGACACCCACAAAGGTACCTTGTAGGCCAAGTCCCGTCCAACCTTTCTCTCCACTACGTCAAGCCGCGCTTTTGGTTCCCAGGCGCCATGATCCTCTGGGGCGGTCTCACCATGGTGACGGCATCCGCGCAGAATCCCCAGGCCATCATGGCCATACGCTTTTTCCAGGGTTTATGCGAGGCTTCCACGTTCGTCGGCACTCACTATATTCTTGGCGCCTGGTACACAGAGCGCGAGCTCGGCAAACGTAGCGGCATTTTCACATCTTCTGGCTTGGTTGGCACCATGGTTAGTGGATTCATCCAAACGGGCATCTATCAAAGCTTGAACGGGCACCTGGGGCTCGCTGGGTGGCGCTGGCTCTTCATCATCGATGGGCTGCTCACTTTACCCATTGCGCTCTACGGTCTAGTGTTCTTTCCAGATACGCCGCAGACCACCACAGCATTCTATTTGACGGCAGACGAGAAGGACCTCGCCGTGGCGCGTGTGCCGCAGTCTTCCCAGCAGTCCCCCCTCACGTTGGCATTTCTTAAGAAGGTCTTGAAGTCGTGGTATTGGTGGGGGTTCGTGGGACTGTGGGTTCTAGCCGGCGAATGTGAGAGCTTCAGCTCCAATCCTCTCCTGGCCCTGTATCTGCAGAACCACCCTACGCAGAAGTATACCGTCCCAGAAAAGAATAATTATCCGGCTGGCGTTTCAGCTGTTGGGATCGTTTCTACGCTCTTTTGGGCCGCCGTGACAGATTTTTGGGGCGGGAAACGCTACCTGGTTGGATATTTCATCGCGGCTACGAACATAGCAACATCAATCATGATACTCGTGGCGTCAAAAGATCCCACAAACCCACGTTCTACCACCGTTACAATGGGTGCATACTACTGGGCGGGCTCGGGCATGTGTTTCCTATTTCCCAATGCCCTCGGTGCCAATACTGACGTGGAGTAGCATACGCTGGCCAGGCCACCTTCTTCGCTTGGTGTAACGATGCCATGCGTCATGAAGAGGCAACATTCCGCGGCGTCGTTCTCGCGGGCATGAACCTCGGTAGCAACGCCATCAACGCCTGGTGGAGCATCGTATTCTACGGTGCTTCCATGGCACCTTGGTTTACCGTGAGTCCAGTCAGCTGCATGAAGGACACACGAAAAGATGAAAAGTGAACTGATTGTGTGTACTCCAGCGAGGCATGTGGGCAATGATTGCTTGTTGTATCGCGCTTGCTTTTTGGACTGCCGGCTTGTCCTGGCTCGATCACAAGAACAAACAACTCTTCATCACGGATTTCCCGGTCAGTGTCGAGCCTGGGGACCAGAAAATGCAAAAGTCGGGTCCCGGCTGATTGCTTGTGAGGCGCGAACGAATACTCCGCTTCGCACGGATCAGTGGTCATGATGATGAAGATAGCTAAGGAAAAGGTGCGAGATCTGGCGGCTTCTATCACGTCGCCGGGCCAAGCAAAGTACGACTTGAACAAATTGAGATCACATATGACGAATTCGGAAAGAAGCTGGCCGTCTTTCTAGCCTTCCGCGAACATCGTCCCAGATGCTGCTGCAATCAGACTTGATGAAAGACCGCGAAGGCTTGCCAGCATCGCATCTCAACTCGGTCCCGGCCCACGAAGCGTGCATTGCAATGAGGCAAAAAGATGGTACCATGACTTCCGGTCATTTGTTCCTGGGTGCGGATCTAGGTCTCCAAAACCCTTACGCGGGAAAGCCTCTTCTGGAAGCAATTTGTTGCCTCCCAACACCATCAAGATAAAGCGATGCACATACGGCAGGGAGCACTTGGTTTGGAGCATATCAAACACACGTGTCTGCTTTCATTCATCTCTGTACATCCAGAACCTCCAGATGAGACCGATCTACCACGAAAACTAGCCATGCAGTCGACCCGGCACATCATTCCGAAAATGCTTCATCTTGCCCTTGTTGCTCTTTGAGTCGATGATACTCCTGACCCTCTGCTCAATGCGTTTTGCGCGATCGACCTGCGTCGTCCTGGATGCAAGAACGGAGCGTACTTGGTACGCAGACAAATGCATCAGACTCCGCTGGTCTCCCCGCCTCAACTGTGAAAGCTGCGTGGCGACTCGCGACAGTGCACGATTCTTTCTGGCGTCGGGTCCTGAACCAGATGCTACAGCTACTTCCAACGATTCGTCTTCGAGGGAAGAGATGGAGCCTTCTGCGACCATTGTGGAAGCTTCCTCTCCTCCCGCTCGCTGAGAGCTCTCGTCAGACAACTGGACCTTAGACAGCTCATCCGCTACGTGCACGTCGTCTACAGCGTCCGATATCCCGGACATCTCATAAAAATCCTCCATGTCGCCTTTAACGTCAAAACGACAATGTCGTTTATCCACCATGTGCTGCTGTATTGCCGCTACAGATCCGCGGATCTTGCCGCACTGCGCGCACTCTCGGTAGCCGTAGACGACGAGATGGAGGTACCATATCAATGTCACGGGCTCGACGGCGAGGGCGCTCTGTCGTGGGATGCTGAAGGAGTGGGCTGCGGACATGTGCTGGAGGCTGTGACGGAATGAGCTGCTCATGTGACGGCAGAAGATGCATTGACTAGGGATGAAGGTCGGCAAGTCATCGAACTCTGCGCTTCCGTCGCTGGCCAGACGTGTGTCGTCTCGATTGGTCGACGTGGAATCGAAAGAATGACATATCAGGCCCGTTGGTTCCTGGTGTGGCTCTGAAGGAGGGACGGTCCATTGATCTGCAGTCGTCGGGGCCGGCTGCTCAATCGTACCGCTTGAGATGGCGCGGGCCCGAAGACGCGAGACGCTGTGACTTGTGAGTTCTCTATGCCATGGCATGGCTTGTCTGGAGTCTCACTGAGTGTCTGTTTTTGCATGTTCACGAAAGGCACCTGACGTTGCGAGATTCAGGTCGCACGCACTGCATCGGAGGATGGTTAACATGATGGGGAGCGACTCGGGTGCTGCAGCAGGATTGAAAGCACTGTGCATAAAGTACCAATCGTCTCAATGAAGGCGAAGTGAAAGCAATGAGATATGTTGACACAAATGCCCGCGGGGGTCGCCGTCGCTATATATGTATGCACATGAAGGCGAGGAAGAACGACTATGAGGTTTACCGTCAGGAGCTTGTACCTTTCACCAAACGTTGACAGACGCCGTGTCGACAATTCGCTGCCACACTACGCAGTAGTAACGCGATGTGTCGAATAGCGGCGAGTAGGGTCTAGTCTGGTGCGCTCTGGCGATGAGTCACTCGTGCTCAGGGGCTACGCTACGCTACGAGGAGAGCCATTGGAGTACATGTACCCATCTTTTTGTTGACTCACAAGCCCGATCGATTCCTTGAACAGCGCGATCAAATGTCCTGAAAAAGGAATCGAAAAAGTGTGCCGTTGTGATCGATTCATCATTTTTGGTCATCCCCCTGGCATTCGCAGCAAATGTGGCCATTTCGTCATTCTGCGTCACTCCCGATACAAGTACGATGGAACATTGGACCCATTGTACTTGTGACTCTTGTTCTCCCAACCCTCGATAAGAACTTTGGTGCATTTTGCCATTCAGCTCCTGGCCTGGTTTGAAGATGAGATCGAACAAGGCTTTGGCGCCCTGGTCGGCGGTCAGATCAGCCACTTCGCCGCCACCCATAAAGAGAGCGGCAAGGCACGAATATGTGACCGGTCGGTGTCTGACGCGTCAAGCGACAGAGGAGAAGGCGATGGAGAAGAAAGCTAGTGCAGCACATAATAAACAGGCAATTTCGAGGCATTTTGAGGCATTCTAGAACGTGGGCACGGCGGCCACGGCTCGCGGGCTCGTCTAGTGGGTGCCCGGGGGGTGCGTTGGTGGAGTCTGGTGCTTAAACATGATTGCTTCTACGGAGGATTTTGAGCAGTGATACCAGCCACAAGAACTATACTCGATTAGGAAGCCACATGAAATGCATCAAATACTTGGAGATCCTGTGAACATATCAATTCGGGGATCAAGCATCTAACCTCCCCCCTGCAGGGTTTCTGTCAGAATTGCCAATCTGGCAGCGTATGCGATGTCCTGCCGGAGCGATTTCAAGCAATTGGGGAGCCTGGTGCTGATGGCGGCAAATGACCTGAGCACCTACCTAATAAGGTAGGTACTTGGGTGGTCGCTCAACGTTCAAGGGACGGCAGAGAATGCCGCTGCATCCCGCATCAGTCTATTGAAAGCTGAGGACGCCGATGTCACATCAACAGAATTGCGTACCGAGTACAAATACATCCATAAGTAAGCGGGCACCCAGACTCTCTTCTGCGCTTCTACTCTGTCGCGACTGCTCGACCCGCCCGATAACACCCAAAGTCATTCATCATGAAGCTTTCAGAAGAAGTCAAACTCGGACTAAGTACCATTTTGGACGAATCCGTGGAAGGAGATTCGACTATTCCCGGTGCGACAGCCGTCGTCATCAGCAAGGATGGGTCGGAGCTCTTCGTCAAATCGGCCGGCACACGAGGGGTATCGACCAGCGACCCGGTGACCCCAGACGACATATACTGGCTGGCTTCCTGCACCAAGATGGTGGCTGGATTGGCTTGCATGCAGCTCGTCGAGAAGGGCGTTCTGGAATTGGACAATAGCGCGCAGACCGAAGGTCTTTGCCCGGAATGGCGGCATCTCAAGGTCCTCACTCCCGATGGGACTTTGGTCGACAGGACGAATGGCATCACCCTAAGAATGCTTCTGACGCACACAGCCGGGTTTGGCTACTCGTTCTCGAGTCCGCGCTTGCGAGACTACGGGTATCCAGTGGGATTCGACGAGTTCTCGGGCTATTGGCGGGATTTGATGCAGCCGCTCCTTTTCCAGCCGGGAGAGGCCTGGGAATATGGTGTGAGTTGGCGCATTCTACAAAGAAGGCTGATCGAGTTGCTCATGTCCTCCAGATAAGTCTCGATTGGGCAGGTCTGGTCCTGGAGAGAGCGACGGGCATGTCGCTCAATGACTACATACAGGCCAAAATCTGCAGCCCTCTAGGCCTCGAGAACCTCACAATGTTCCCGTCCGAAAACATGAAGAGCCGCATCGTACATTTGACTCAGCGGACCCCGGACGGGCGGCTTCACGACCGCGACCATCTTCATCGCCGGCCCTTGATCATCTCAACGGACGAACAAAAAAAGGGCACGGTGAACAGTGCGGGTGCAGGTCTTTTTGGCAAGCCACAAGACTATGCGCGTAAGTCATTGGAATAGAACTATCTGGAAACCCAGGCGAGCGTCGCATTTGCTAACCCAATGACCTCCAACGCAGGCATCATCGCCGTATTACTGAACGACGGCACCTGCCCACTCACCGGCGTGAAGCTCCTCGAGAAAAGCACCGTCGACCTCATGTTCACGAATCAGATCCCACAATTCCCCCAATTTGGCCGACAGGGTATCCATGCGGCGAAGCCCGAACTGATGACCTTTGTCCCCGATCTTTACCCCACGCCGGGAAATACACCGCAAGGTTACGGCCTGACATTCATGCTGTCGGGTGGTCAGACGGGACGATCGGAGGGCACGGCGTGGTGGGCCGGCGTGGCGAACACTTTTTGGTGGGCAGACAGGGAAAATGGCGTCGGGGGTCTTGTCTGCGCGCAGATTCTGCCTTTTGGTGATCCGAATGTCCTCGGATTATGGTTCCAGCTTGAGGCTGGTGTGTATCAAGGCCTTGAAACGGCGACCACATGAGCTAGATTTGGCAAATGGTATGGCTGGCTGCCTGTCGTCGGCTTTGTTGCATCATATTATGGCGACAGCCAACCCAGTGGCTTCCGACAAATCTCCATTGCATAGTACCGGTGTTATAGCCCACTACTTCGGCCCTGGGCTATACATCGTGGCTGAGCCACGTGGATGCCACGTTTTCGAGAGGAATGCGCTTGAGCCTTCGAGACTTTCTTAGTGCTTTGTGTAACCATAAGCTTCTTGACTGTGATGGCCTCGTATGACTCCCTGCCATAACAAGTATACCGCTAGGTTAGATTAAATGCGAGCTTCACATTTGCGGTGCGGGTCTATCGCCTGTTCCATTGTACGCCGGCCCGTGGAACGCTGGCCCGTCAGACATTAGTGCGATAGAAACTAGTATTAATCGTTCCGGTTGGCCGCTCCAGAGACCGGTCTCTCAAGGGACCGCGCTAAGGTGCGACGCCTCCGCATCCATGGCTACAAGACGTAAAATCGACAATTACTTCCACAGTAACTATTCCGCTCCCTTTTCAGTTCCCCCTGGCAAGTGCCACGCTTTCCCGTGCAAAGCGTTTTCGTCCAGGAGCACACGACGGACTTGCAGGTTCTAGTTTGTGAGTTTTCGACAAGCGGGCAGAAGCACTAGAGTACTCACGAGATCGAAGATGAGGCTGAAGCTATATAGGTCCGTATCGTTGTCAAAATTGGCTAAAGGACTCCCGTACAGGATATAATGCGGGGTAATGGTGTTGGTCAGCGGAAATATACTTATTATTGTCACGTGGAGGACAACGTCCACTATACATAGCTAGCTATCATGTCCCAACAGAGACATCAATCGAGACTTTTTCATACCACAACGCGTCACAATTATCCCGCTAGAACCACCCTATCGTGAAGCTACCGCCGCCCAAGTGATATCATCCTCACAACAACCATCTAACATGGTGCTCCAAGAATTGACCATCACCAAGGTGAGCCTACATCCTTCTCGAGAAGAAGGAAAGAGACGTAAGGGAACAAGAGTGTTTCCGACGTAAACCCAAGATAACACAGAGTATCTAGTGTGACATGCCGGCCTGCGGAGAATTGGTGTTCGATAAACCTCATTCACGTTGCACGATGCTACGGAGTTCTTCGTTGCGTATTGCGTTAAGCCGTGACTCCTATTTTCTGCCAAATACTGTTTTACTCACAATATTTATGAGATTAAAAAAAATTAACTGGCATAAGGTATATTGAGAATTTCAAGAATTGAGCTGGTTGAATACAGCAGTAAAGTCACACATATGTAGCCTTACGGTCAACGCCGTTGGTGAAGCTGGTGAAAAATGGTTTCACCCTGACAGCCGTCTCGGTTCCAAAAAGATCTGTCTTGCGCTCATAAGAGGAAAGGAGCATTCTCATCTCCTCGATCAAGTAATCATTCTTGACGGACTCCTGGCGCTCGATTGCTGTCGACAAGGCGTAGTAATACGCGTGTGGCACTGCGGGTCATTAGTTCAGCTCTCAAAACCTCTAGGGTTTCCACGTACGATGCGCCACCGATCTGGTCAAGACCTTGATGAAGTCCAACAAGTTTTTCAGGGGGTACAGCGGTGGCGGATTCATCCCGATTTCAGAGCCCAGCAGCAGCGGCGAGTCAGACCCTGAAATCAGGTACGCCGGGCCGATATGGCAAAAGTCAGTCTCTTTCTTCTTCAACGTCGTCGGCGGCATTCTTGGCACCGGGTCATCTTCGTTGGCGATACGCCAAGAGTGGCCTTGACTCGATCCTGCCAACTCCTGGTTCATCAACGCCCAAGCCTGGCATCCGACACGGGGCGCGCCGAATGTATACTGGTCGCCCATGACGAAGGGGTCACAAATGTCCTTGTAGTCGATGAGTAGCTGCGCGTAGAGGAGCTGAGAAAAAGATCCCCCAAGGGAGTGGCCCGTGACGTGCACAAAAACGGGCCTCGAACTGTCCGTCTTCAGGGTCTTGGCCAGGTCGCTCAACTTGTGGCGTACCAAGTCGTACAACTTCCCTTGACCTTCGTATACGCCAAAAAGACTTCCAAAGGCGCCTTGAGACACCCTTTTGTTTCCCAAGTACTCGCCAGGACTAGTCAAGTCGTAATCCACGTCGACCCCGATCTCTTTGAGCCTATATGGACTTGTTCCCTTGAAAGCAAGACCGATGAACGCACCTCCCTTCGCGTCATCCGGCTTATAGAAAGCTCCGCAAAAGGGTCCTGCCCAATTGTTCGGACCCTCGGGAGTACTTCCCACCAGATCGCAGACGATGAGGAACTCCAGACCCCATAGCTTCGCGAGTTTGTCGATGTGGCGGTTCGCAGCGAGGTACAACATCACTGCAAGCTTCGCTTCACTTTCCGGGACTTCTTCTCTCAACTTGTAGTTCCGGTACAGTGACCAAGCTGCCCTGAATAACTCCCAATCGCGGCAGTACATAGCCATGCTCTCCAGAAAAGGGAGCATCGAGATCCTCCAGTCAATTTTATTTGATCCGTGGACCTGTTGAGCGACGGCCCAATCGATTGCATTTTTGCTGCGGCGAGTCCATTTCTCAAGGATGTATACCAAGGGACCATCAACCTCAAGATTATCATTGGGGTCTTCCGGAACCTCATACAGCGAAAGACGTTCCAGGTTGTCAATTGCCAAGCGGTTCTTCACAGCTTGCAATTCTACGTCGTCAGTCGCCGGGGCGCCATTCGAGTCAAGTCCGGGCATTGCAGCGGTGTTGGTGGTGAGATTATGAGCAAGCAGTCGAAATCTGGGTGCTGAAGTGTGTCTTGATGACGAGAGTACTGAGGTCTCGGTGACAAAGACCTTTAAATATCTGATTGCAACACTCCAAGATAATTGAGACGTAAATATTGGTGGCGTTCCCGCTTAAAGTGGCACTAATCGCAAAAGGCGTGAAGATCGTCAATAGTCTCACCTTTCTGGCGCCGCTGCTGGTGAGGCTGATCAAGATTGATTCTGGAGGCTGACAGCATGTGGCAAAGGTGACATTGGCTTTGAATTGGCTTTCGGAAATGGGTGCCGACATTCGTAGCAAGAAGGCCTTTTTTTTTTCACACACAACTCCGCCTCAAAGACAACTCAGGAAAGAAGACACGACGTCGTCGATTGATAGACTGCGCGCCTTGTCATGTCATGATTCGGGCTATTTCACCGAGCCTTTTATGAATGGGGCTTGACAAAATCGAGCAACTGCGAAATAAGTTGGTCTCCTTTGTCACGTATCACAGCAAGGCGGATGAAGCAAATTAATGCTCGGGAATGCGATAGCCGACCGCGTGAGCCTCCAGCGCACAGTGATAGGCCATCTTATCGTTCAGACCTCAGTCCGAGGAATTCTGCGTCTTCGGTGATGTGTAGAACGGTTACTCATCAGCCTGGCTCACCGGAATAGGAAACGGATGTCAGCATTGCTATGCGAAAGGATGATAAAACACTATGTCACCTAGTACAAGCCACATTTTCCACAATGTTATGCTACAATCATTTCGTGGCGTTGATTCGTGCCTATCATGAACAGCTCCCGGGAGGTCGGCATGTTGCTTACGACGGTCCCAAAACGACAGTCACACCAAATGGTTCTTAGCTGTTTCGTGTTAGAATTCTTAAGCGAGAAAGTTATTGCAGAGGCGATCATCATTCTGTAAACCAGGACAGTCGGGCAATCGGTCATACAAATCTGGTTGAGCACACGCATCCATCACTATAGATCAAGGCCAGCTACCCTCCATCCCTGTCAGACTTTACATGAAAAGGCTCTTGCTCTCACCCTCGGGTCAAAAGGTCAAAAGGGTATTTTTTGACTTTTCATGTGAGAACCTAATCCAAATTTGCTCAAGTTCACTGAGAAGCCTGCAGTGTCACATGCCAAAGATAAGCTCGATGCGAGCCCCGGTGAGCCCGGTCCGGACCTCTTACAGGTTCAAGAAACCGGTGTCGAAGTATCAAAAACCCGAAGAGTAACTCAGGACGGAAGCATCATTGGCGGGCTTGTCAATCGAATCATTAAACGAGAACGCAGGAAAAGGGATCCGCAATTATAGCCTGAACTGATAGTGACAGGTGCCAGTGGATACTGCCGCAGCTGTCTAATGGGGCGCAGGTCGAGGAAAAGGGGGGAGGACAATTGAGTATGTCAGGCTGTAGAGGTCGCGTGGTGGCCTAGTCTTGTAGAATTCTGTCGCCGTTCGTCTCCTCTATTTCGTCAAAATACGTTTTGAGCGACGATATCTTCGACATGGTGATGAAGGCGCGGCTTTCGTGCTAGCTGAGGGAAAGAGCAATGCTCGGAAAGAGACCAGGTTGAGGGACCCATTGGGGAGCTTAGGGAGCGGGGCGGATTCACGGGCCGGTACGACAGCATAACCTCACGCTGATTACAGACTAGTGTCGTTTGGACTTCGTGCGCAGCGGTAATCTTTTGACTTGGTCTCCATACCTATAAGCTTGGGCTACAGTGGGTCCCAGGTAATTCCGACCCATCTCTGCCTCATATCGCATACATTTTGGGTCGGAATTACCTGGAGGGACTGTATTGGCCCATCAACAAAAGTAAACAGATCTCAGGAAAGCATCGCTCACAGCTAATAACTAAAACCCTATCCAGAGAATATGAAACGTTACCACATGTTCGCAGCAGATCCGAGGCATACATAAAGCAAGTGCAACGAAAAGATGCGCCAAGGTATCCATGATTCCTTGGCAAGGAGTGCTATGAGTACTAAAACCAAGATAAGGCCAGGTAAAATCTTGGTTATTAGCGGCAGATAAAGAATATAAATAATCAGCCCACGGAAAGAGCAAGAATAACGATCGTTCTAGAAAGGCGACACTCGCTGTCACCAGTGCATTTGCAGCAAAATTCGGCTACCACGCCATCTCGGAGAACGCCTCCACACTGGCTCAAGTGGATGCCTGTCCTCCGCAATGGATGCCTGTCCTCCGCAATCAAACCCTAAGCCCCACGTCCAGGGTCTCGCGGGGTAAGCGCTAATTTCGTCCAGGGCCTGGGAATCTTGGCTACTCGCCAAGAGATCCAACGTGGCGCTTCCGGCTTCATTAGATTGAAGTCGTAGTGCAGAAGGAGCTGCGCCACAATGGTCTTCATGAAGGCTGATGCGTAAAATCTGCCCGGGCTGTGCATTGAACAGATGATGTCAGAAGATACTTCCAGATGGCCTTTGGCATGTGTACTGCGAGGAACATGCACTCACCACGCCATACGACCCGTTCCCCACATTAGGTATGAATGGTCAACATCTGTCAGCTTTGAGGATCTGGGCTGCTGGATAGGCGTGCAACCGCAATGATCCACCTGACGGAGCACTTCTGAGTCGACGAAGCGAAAACCGGAAAACGTGTAGGGCAAAGGATAGTAGGACGCCTCGGTGTTGATGACGGCCGAGGGAGCGCAGATCCACTCGCCGACACCGAGCTTCGTGCCATCGGCGAGGGCAAATGGCCGCAGCGCGCAACGGCGGACGCTCACTTTTCTTCTGTCAGAAATGCACTGCTTTTGAAGATCGTGTGCTGACTCACTGGACTCTACAGGCGTGAGACGAGCCGATTCTTTTAGAAAGCTATCGAGAAGTGGAAGCCCCAAGCCCGTGCGCTTGAAGTCACTGTAGGAGCTTTGCAATTCATTTCGGAGGGGCTGGATGTATTCTGGATGAAGGCATAGATCGTGAATGGCGTAGACAATAGTCTAAGGGAAGTCAGTCAGCAACAGTCCGGTTGGTAAGACGGATGATGTTAGGTTCGAGTTTAAGGGAACATGCAGGGAGAAGGAAGTACGCTCACTGTGGAGAGAATATGAACAGAGCCAAACCAGATCGCCATGAGCTCGTAGATGACCCGCTCTGCCGGCCAAGGGTTTTGTTTCGGCGCCGTGTCGATGATCCACTGGACGCAATCTTCCTGTGAGTGCTTCAGCGGGTGTTGCTCGTCTCAATGGTAAGGAAACATCAATCTACTATTCTGATCGAGCAGGCAGCACACATCGGAAGAAATGAACCTACACGCGAAGGTATGGGGCGGCCAAGTTTTCGCAAGGCGTTGTCTTGGATTCTGTCTTGAGTCATAGGAATTAGACTTCGGAAGAAAGTCCTGTGAGAGCTGAAGAAAAAGCTTAAGAATCTTCCGACGAATGGGGCCGCAAGTCTCGGCACCAATTTGACGATCTCGGCCGTGATCAGTGTCTCCTCAACGTATCCAAGAGCTGATTTGATTAATGCATCGTCCTTCGCTGCAGGTTTCTCGATGTTAGCCGCCATGAACAATGAAGAATTGTTGTCTTTCTCAGCTTCTTACCTATATCTTCTCCGAAAAGAGACCGCGCATTCAAGCTAACGACAAGGTCCATCATCACAGGATAGATAGGTACAGTGATGGCTCCATCTCCTATGTGGCAGTTGAGCACGATGAGCGTAGCAGGGGTTGTAATGGGTCGATATTTGACAGCTTGCTACACACCTTGACTACGTCCTCTTCTGTCAATCAGTTGTTGCCACCGATCCCGGGCAAGGATCGAAAGATCGGGTAACAATTTCGGGAGGTTGTTGGTTAAAAGCGTCCGCAGCACACGGACGAAGCCAACGCCTTCTACACCGCGCCGATCGAACCAATTGAAGCCATTCATTGTGTAAAGAGGCTGGAGCATCTTTGAATTGAAATTCAGCTTGGTGGCGATGAAGCCGAGATCATACATTCTTACATGTTTGGCCGCCCCATTCAGGGATAACGTGGCGTCGGATGCGCCGTCAACTTCTTTGATCTGTTGAGGCGTTGAAATAAATGTCATTTGAACGTCGGGAGCCTGTACTTTGAAAGGGGCACCCTCGGACTAGAAATGTACCCCAAGGTCAGTCATCATTTAATATTCTGCTTAAACTTGAAAAGTCCGGAAGACACCTTTTGGAAGCCGTGGCGGATAATGGTAGGGCCATCGAACAGATATGCCCAGGCGGTGACAGTTCTTCTTAAGTTTTCGACGATGGCATGGAAAGAAAGCTGATATTTCAAAAAGTCAGCATGAAGTCCTCTTTGAGGTTTGGGTAGTGTTGTTGGTACCAGATTTCTGAACAGAAGCACGACGAAGAGCACACAGCCGCATAAGGCCGCCGTGCACTTCAAAGGCTCTTCCAAGAACGTTGGAATCAGGGTCGAATATTGCATGATTAAAAACACAATCCTGCGTGGCTGTGGAAGGTCAAAACTGAGACAAAATGGACCACTAAGATGGCTCGCGAGAAAATGCGTTGAAAGATGGATTATAGCATCGAGAAGAGACCACTAAGATGGCTCGCGAGACAATGCGTGGAAAGATGGATTATAGCATCGAGAAGAGACCGTGCCTCACGAAATTTCTGCGTGCTAGCTACGAATCAACTTGCCCAAAGTTGTGCAACAATATCTGCATGGCGGCTGCGTTAGAGGCTTGCTGGTGTCACCAGCACTAAGGCACCACGAAATTTGCTGAGCATCGGACAACTCGCCACACCGCAATTTGGCTCGGTCAGTCGTCAATACGAGGCTACCGGCATGGCGGCTTAAATCTTATTCGCCGTCAGTGCAGACCACCTCTTTCAAAACTAATGAGGATGCAGGCAGTCATCACACTAGACGGACACTTGACTAGCTGCGAATCCTGCATGTCAGACCATGCGTTTCCTTACAGGGGCCTAATATTGCAGAAGCGTTAGCCGACGAGCAAAATCCCGCAATCAGCAACGTACATCCTTGTTCAGAGGATGCAGGAAGTCATTACACTAGACGAACACCTGATTAGCTGCGAATCCTGCATGTCAGACCATGCGTCTCCTTATCTGTACCAGGGGCCTACCGTTATAGAAGCGTTAGCCAACGAGCAAAATCCCGCAATCAGCAACGTACATCCTTGTTCGGAAGAAAAAAGACTAGCCTACTCAGGCAATACTGTAAAGCTCGGTATTCTATCAAGCCCTCTCACAAAATGTCTGAAAGCCGAAATATCTCGGAGCCAATACTATAATATCTAGAACTTTTCGGCGTGTGCAACTATACACGATGCATAAGGTGTCATGACCTGTGAACACTTAGAGGTTTTGCTCTACAGCCTAGAATCTTCATGTCGCGATTGGTTGTGAAAACTTGATGGCAACGCGGCTTGTTAACGAGCGCCAACGGCACAAGCTAATTTTTTATTTTTTTTGGCTTCTTCAGTTTATACCATGTTCCACCGCGCCGTCGGAAACCCCAGAAATAGCTCTTTCGATAAGCCACAATAACTTGCCACTTTCTTTGTCTACGCCAGCGAACAAGAAACTTTCAAAGTTTGTGGCAACGTTTTCAATATCGATAGTGCCCGACATCCGTGCCGCCAGGTTATCACCATCGCGGAGGAATTGATGGCTGCGAATTTGAAATGATACATTAGCATTCCCATTCATTTGATAAGATTCGAGGATACAAGAATTCGGACTCACACTTTGGGTTTGTAATCATTGACTTTTGAGCGCCAAATCCTGATGTCCTTGACATATGTGTCATAGTCCCGACGCTCACCGTTGAAAATATGGTAGAACGTCGGCATGTGGAGAGCGTCCGTGTACAATTCGACATTGTCTGGAGTACCAGTAAGGCTCCACGTCATTGCCCTTTCCCAACCTTCGAGGGAAGACGTGTATTCGGACATTGTCGGTAATAAAAAACAACAACCTGGGTCGTGCGACAAAGGGAAGAAACTGCCCGTGTGAGAAGTAGTATGAGATGGAGAACGTGGAAAGCTGATTCCTAGGGTGCACGGATGAAAGACAGAAGTGAAGACGTGTAGGGCAGGAGAAGGGATGGGGCCTCGCTGCCTTTTCGAGGAATCCTTGGCTTTGCATTTGCTTGCCAAATGAGAGGCTCAGGTGCAGCCCCGCTCTACAGGTCGTTGGGGTCTGTTGGTCGTGCATGCGCTAACGTTCAAATGGACAATTATCATAAATAACAAATGCACTAGTACGTATTCAGATGGCGTTATTAAATAGGCGAGGTACTGAATGTGTATCTTATGTATTCTGTTAAGCTTCTCACGAGATTAAATGCAACAAGTCGGCAGTTCTAGATCACTGATGAAAATCACACAAACCTGTAGAGAGGCGATTTTCATTCTCAGGAAAGTTGATTCAGAAAAGGATAGAAATATACCACTCTCCCTCATGACTTTATTGGTTGAGAGACACGAGAAAACGGTCTGGGCGACCAATGAGCTCAATCAGGCTGCTAGCGACATGGAATAAAAGATGTATTTGCTCGGTTCGACTTGGCAACGAGGGCTTACCACAACAAGCACAGCATTTGACAAGAGTATACAAACAGCATCGAACCCGTTGTTTGTGCTACCAAATGCGCTCAGAGATGACGTGTTGTGGAGTTTGGCCAGCTAATCCGTAGGCATTGACCGCTCTCGTCATCTCCTGAAATAGTACACAGGTTTGGGGAAACAAGACCTTGGGACTAGCGCCACGCTTGTCCCCCGGTCTTGGGGGGGAGTTTATGCTGATCCTTTGGGTGGGGAGGAGAGGGGTGGCGGCACGCTTACTGGCATGTGCAAGGCGTTTGTCATTTTTCAGCTTCTTGGCGCCCAACATGGCGTTGACGAGATGAAATGGGCGGCCCCTGTCGGCTCCTGAGGGAACGATTCATAGTGAGGCTGCCCGACGCTCCAGGTTCCACAGCCCTTGTCACTGAGACTACGAGCAGCTTGATGACGCCTAATGTGTGCCGGAACAACACCGAAAGACGGGACGGCCCGTCCAATACTCGAGGTTGGCATTGCTAGCGCGGCTATGATAGCGAACGGCTTGAGTAACGGACACTGCTGAGTGGCGATTGTCAGATTACACAAGTGAGGATGCGAACAATTAGCCAATAAGGAGACTCTTGGGCAAATTCCGCGATTGGCTTGAGTGACGGATACTGCTGAGTGGCGATTATCAGGTTACACAAGTGAGGATGCGAACAATTAGCCAATAAAGCGACTCTCGGGCAAATTCCGCGATTGGCAAATGCGGTACGCCATACGTTAATCAACCTGACTGGTCAAGGATCACGAGCCCATACCAGCAGGCTCTGAGTTCACCTTGTCAAATGTTTGCGCACCGTACCCCGCATTGTCACAAGCTCTCAACCACGCGCTGGACGAAATCAGGTTTCGGGAACGGATAATCGTAATCCTTGTGCTCCACTGCCGCAGGCCCTGGGCCTCTGCCACCCATGCATTATCTTGCTCGGTGAACTTCCGACAAGATCCCTGCGTAGGATATTGGAGCCCTGTGGGAGGCAAGTGAAGTCAAACAATGAGTTTTGTAGTGGCGGTCACCCTCAGGCACAGTGTTACTGGTGTCGAGTTTTTCGTTTCCCTAGAGTGTTCGCCTCGGGCTAGTAGTCGGCCTCAGCCTCCTGCATTTACGTACATTCCGCTTTCTCCCTCCACTCTTTGAAGCTGACTCCCATAAAGCATTAAATCCTGAGTTTTTAGACAACAAGATTACATTCAAAAACATTTCACTAAGCGCAGGTCTGCAATTATGCAGACGGACATCAAAGCTATGGAAATGATGCCTGTAGCTCCTGCGACAAAGAAGGAAGGTGAAACTCGAAACACGCCTCAGGAATTTCGTCGCTCGGCGCGGCTGCTATTTGTGATCTTCGTTCTTTGCCTGCTCTCGTTCCTGAGCGCCATTGATGCCACTATCGTCACGACATCGTTGCCGACTATTACGAGTGACATCGGCGGCGAACGTCTCTATGTGTGGATCGCCAACAGTTTTCTCTTTGCCTCTACAATCCCGCAACCTCTGATCAGCCAAATGTCGGATATTTTTGGCCGACGAAACCCGATACTGCTCTCTATCGGCCTTTTTATCATCGGAAGTGGCATCGCGGGTGGTGCTCGAAGCTCCGAGATGCTTGTCGCTGGTCGGGCTGTTCAAGGTCTTGGAAGCGCTGGACTTTACGTGTTATCCGTGGGTCTTGAACTACAATTCTCGTGTCGAAGTGATTGGAAGGACGTTGTACAGCTAATTCAAGAGATCTGATTCAGGATATAATATGCTGCGATCTTGTCCCGGGGCGGTATCGTGGTCCATACCTTAGTGCTATCCTGGGAACTGCAACACTTGGCTCGACTCTCGGGCCCATTATCGGAGGCGCCTTGGCCCAAACAAATTGGCGCTGGATATTTTGGCTCAATCTTCCAGTCTCTGGCATCGCACTTGCTGCCATGGCCCTCCTCCTGAACGTATCCTACAAGAAAAACTCCAGCTGGGCTCATGCACTCGCTCGCGTTGACTTCGCAGGGTTTGCCATCTTTGCTCCCGCCATGGTCGCGACGTTATTCGGATTAGTGATGGGAGGCACATACTACCCCTGGAGCTCCTATAGCATTATTATTCCTCTGGTGTTAGGAATCGCTGGCTGGGTGCTGTTTCACGTCTACCAGGCATCACGTTTCTGCAAACAACCAAGCATGCCACCGCGGCTATTTCACAATCGAACTACAGTTGTTGGTTTCATATTGGTGTTCATTGGTTCTCTCCTCATACACGCAATCAACTACTTCCTACCTATCTACTTCCAAGCTGTCAAGGGAACATCGCCACTTCTCTCCGGAGTATACTTCCTGCCATTTACCATCTCCATGATCTTTTGGGGTGGTACTGCCGGAGCAGTGTTAGATAAGACCGGGCGGTACCGTCCTCTTCACCTCTTGGCTTTCGTTGTATGCTCGACTGGCGTGGGTCTGTTTTCTATACTAGACGCGTCATCAAACACAGGCAAGTGGATTGGTTTCCAGATACTGGCTTCCGCAGGCCCTGGTATAGTTCTTACTATCACACTGCCGTCGACTCTCGCAGCTCTGCCAGATGCTGACATAGCCCTCGGCACGGGAACCTATTCGTTAATTCGCTCCCTTGGTTTTATTTGGGGCACTAACATGGCAGCCATAATTTTCAATGCCGTTGTTGACATGAATCTGGGAAAAATTGATGACAGTGCAGTACGAAACCACTTATCAGGCGGTGGTGCGTATGCATATGCCAGTCAAGGTACACATACAATCGCCGTGTTGCCGCAGTCGATCAAAGATCAAGTGACGCAGGTCTATGTTCAAGCTCTTCGAGTGGTTTGGTGGGCCATGATAGCCATGTCGGCCACTGGGCTCTTCTTTGCACTCATTGAACGTCATGTAGAGCTGCGAAAGGAAAACGAGACCGACTTCGGATTCCGAACCAATGAATCGCCTCATGTGGAGGAGAAGCCAGCCAACCAGATTACAGTCGACAAAGAGCCTTCTCGCCAACATGAAATCAGTAGCTAAGATGGTTGATTGAAAGCCGAGACGGGACCATAAGAGGGAGTCATGCACTGGAGAAGAGCATGGGAGGGAACTATGGTCAATGTCGTATATTCCCTGGCTACATACACTTAAGGATGAGCCACGCTACCAGATTAGTCTGGTCTTGTAGAAGGAACGAGAGGAATTGCTTCCTTATCCTACGGGTGCACAAAAAGCAAGGAGAGCCTGCAAGGATGGTAACAGAAGTCACCGCAACTGTTCAGTCTAGGAAGCTTGTTTCCGATCCATCGGAAGGATCACAATGACTGTACTAGAGTCAAGCTGAAACTTACTTGGCAAAATTGACGCGTCTGCAAGAGATACGCCAAAAAAAGCCAGATTCGCCCCAGAGCTCAACCTGGCAAACTTTCTTGTGCCAGCCCCCCGAAGCCACATCTGCATGTATGGCTTAGCTCAGCCTGCTTGACGAGACCTGACGACCAAGATGCAGTCAGCAGGCTCAATGCTACGTCCGGGCTCGGGTTGTACCGCATTGCTAGAGTCTTTTTTCACACATCCAACATGCGGCCCCCAAGCGATGGATGAGTGGCGATATGCGGCCCCCAAGTTACGAGTGGCGATCCTAATCAGCAGCACTCTCAGCCAGAAGTACAATTGTCCGCCACCAGCCCGCCTCTTTTTGTTCTCCAAGTAGTTTGGATATCGAGTGCCAAGCTGCATTTCACAATACGACACTACCGACAAGGCCACTTCCTCGCCATAATTTCGGCCTTGCCTTATCATCATGTCGCTCGATCCGTGTACTATGCCCGCAGGAAGGGTTCCAGAGGGACTGTCAAGCAACTTCGTCAATCCGCCGTCGTTGGGTCCCGCACTGATGTTAGTGATGGGGCTACTTTTAGGTCTCGCTTCAGTTATCACTGGTAGCAGGATCTTTACAAATCGTCGAAAATTAGCTATAGCCGACTGTTAGTAAGGACCCAAAGTGCCTCGAAAAGCTGCTAATGAGACTTGAAACAGACTTCGCGATGCTCGCTCTTTTCATTTCCGCAGTCACCCTCGGAATCGAAACTCAACGTGAGAGGAACAAGACACTTCTTTAAGACTACGAGGGACACTGAATATGATTGACTTTTTAGGCTTGAAAACTGCTGTTCACATATGGGACATGCCAGCATGCAGCTTTGATGCGAAATTCACAAAGGTAAGACTTGAAACAGCGCTGTTCACACTTCAAAGATCTCAGTCAGACCCAAGTTATACCTTCAACGTAAAAAGTACCCCTCTCACATCATCGCAAGGTTGAACTCTTTGCGGCTATAGCACTGCAACTGGGCATGTTCTTCTCGAAAGCGTCCATCTTTCTGCTCTTCTTCCAGCTATTTAATGTCAAGCAATCAATGCGAAGAGCGATATACATTGGGCTAGCCTTGAATTTTCTTATTTATTGGATTGGGATTGGTGTTTCATCATACTATGGAGCGCCTCATCCAGGCGAGCTATGGACAGATGTCCTTGATGGTCGCAGCCTGACACCTATAATCTGGTGGCAGTTACAGTCAGCGCTATCAACCGCTCTGGATATCTATATATTTATCCTCCCGCTCCCAATGATTGGAACTCTCGCAATGCCTATGGCGCGTCGCGTATCTCTCATAGCAGTGTTTTCAGTGGCATTCCTGTAAGTCATGCCGTCTTAACCTTTTTCTGCGTATCAAAATCGATTACTAACATTGCTAGTGGAATTTGTGCCAGTATTGCATCATTAGTCGCCAGGGTTAAAATCCCTAAATCTGAGGATCAAGCATGGATCTCAGCTATTCTTACTCTGTGCAGGTAAGTTCTCCTAGCCTGTAATCTTGCGTTAGACTAGGGACCAAACACTTTAAAGATCCCATGCTCACAGTCGTTAGTTCTGTGGAACTCAATATTTCCATTATTGTGAGCTCAGGTCCAGGGCTTGCAGCCTTCTCGCGAACTTACCTAGCTCAATCTTCACTAGTCCAGTCGCTTATCCACAAACTCTCCACGTTTCCTTCTCGAACGCGGCTTTATGACGCAGAACCTATAGAATTAGTAGGAAAAGCAAGTGTATAAGACGTTATCTTAATATAGTTATATATTCTTGTAAAGAATAAAAGAGAAAAGAAAGAAGCTATAAAGCGTGTGAAAATTCTTTACTTAATTAGTGTTATGGACTAGCCTTACTGCGGCTATATGTAAGCATTATAATAAAGAACTAGAAATATAAGGAAAAAAACTCTTCCCTATCCCCTCCCCCTTCTTTAGGGCTTCTTTTAGGGTCTAGGGGTTTAGTAGTTAACTATCACAAACTAACTAGAGGTAAAATACCTACAAAT
>JARJRV010000505.1:0-53340 GCA_030783925.1 Aschersonia sp. MBC 735 | reverse complement strand
CCCCCCCCCCCCCCGCCACCCGGGATTTGCAGATGGAGCTCTTGCTGCACGGAGCTTCCCATTGGCCCCGGGGGGGACGCTGGGTCCCCTTAGGAAAATGCGTGCGGCATGCCGAGTAGTAAGTACTTTACACAGAGCATAGGCGGAAGGAGGATGACCACAGGATGGAAGGCGATGCGATCCCAACTGCGATGACTCGAGCGCCCGAGCTGCGTCGTGTCGGCGCTAGCTGGAGCGCTACTGATTCTGGTCAGATGGTGATGGCTCTTGAGACGAGGCCGCTCATCAATGCCCTCGTTTCTGCTCTCCAAACCCTTCTTTCTTCCAAACCCCGTCGTCTCTCGTCCTGCCGCTCTGTTGTCGCGAGCTTCAACGTCCTCCCCCCTCATCGTCTCCCATCTGCCGCCGCCTCCGCCTCCGCCTCCTCCGCCGCTTCTTCCGAGGCTGACTTGCCCGTCTTCCGTCGTCTCCAGGTGAGGCTCAGCAGGCTCACCACCACCTGGACCTACCCCATCCCGGATGCATCGCTGATGCCCGCCTCCTCCCATGTAAAGCATCTCGAGGCACAAAACCACCGGAGCTAACCTGACCTGACATGACCTGACCCGGGCTGCAAGCTGCCAGAGCTCGTCATTCGTGTCCACCGTTGCCCGCATTCCTCCATCATTTCGACTTTTGAGCAGCATCTCCTCCTTCTGCCTGGTACGAGATAGCGAGCGCCAGCCCCAAATACACACAGTCAACTAGTACGTCCTGAATTTTGTGCTGTCAAGTGCTTCTCATCGCTCTGGACAACTCCGTCTACAAATCATCAACCCCTCGGACCGTTATTTCACCACCCTGCCGACAGAATTCATCATCGTCCTCACCTTCCTGCTCCTCGACTTGAGCTTCTTCACTTCTTCACTTCGAAGCCGGCGTTACCCGCTTTCCGCAATTCGCAGCGTCTCCCACAGAAGCTTTGCCGCGACAGCTCACGGGCGTTTGGATTTCACTGTCTCGCATAGAGCTCTCTCGGCTTCATTCTGCTCACAGTCGGCGCAGAAAACCCGACAAGTCATCCGCATCTGTTTGCTCAGCTTCTCATACGTTGGAAGCTGCTCGGCGACCGTGGCGTCGACAACGTACTTTATCTGGACATGGCTTAGACTTAAGTATTGGGCGTAAAAAGCTTATCAAGCCCAAGGTTTGACTTCAACGTCTCGGAGCTCCGCGCTCGTCTGATTAACAACATTTTCAAATAATCTCGTATCTCTTTGCATCAATTCAATTGCTCCCACAAGCAGCTGCCCCGTCAATCCAGGCCCTTCACTTCTCATCGCCGCGGCTTTCATCGCGAAACGATCGCTGTTCACTCGTCGCTTGCCAGAAGAAATCAGCTTTTCGTCTAGGATTATTGATTATCTACGCCACCAAAGCTACCCCAGCAACGCCGTCCCCCGCCGCCTTGCGATGCACCTCGTATTACCTTCGTGCACTCAATTATCTAGATTTCGCGACTAAGAATAGCACCTCTTCATATCCTACTACCTAGCCCTCGAAACGTAATTACGACTGTCATACCAGCCTTGGGCGCATGGTGGAACCGATCAAGATGCCGCAGCGGACCGCCTTGACATCCTCCTTTTCAATTACCGACGCCAACAATGAAGTGGTATGCCCTCTTCATAACCAAGATGGCTCGAGCTGTCGAAAGCGATGCATCGGTGTAAGTACTAAATGCGGTCGCGTTCAACGCCCTTATCCTGAGCACAGTTACTATCTGAGCGAGACAGCGTTCTGCAGCCGTGCAAGTCACCGAGCTGGTACTTTTCCTGAATGATGCAGTGATGTCTCTGTTTTAAAGGGAAAAAAAAAAAAAAAACACCGGAGCTCACGATTGTCTGAATGTGTAGGAGAAACGATATCGATCGATGCAGGAGCACATTCGCCGAGCCCACCCAGAACACTACATTCCCAAGCTCCCAGCTACCGAGGAAAGCTTTTTGCTCATGATCAACACACCTCCCCAGGAACGCTCTGCCGAACAAATACCATCCGTCAGGCTGGGTAAGTCCCTCCCGCAATGCAGCGTTCTGATTTTTTCTTTTTTTCGAGTTGCATCGACGGCGAGCAGATCCTGACCTACCCCGCTTAGATGCCCACGACCAAAGAAACCACTATCGCAATGGACCGAACAAACCTGCGCCGCCAAGACATAGCGACGAATACACGACGAATGGAAGAGGGTCGATTCTTGCAACCGCAGGCGCTGCTGCAGCTCTGGCCGAGCTTCACGCGGTCAAGTCCGAGAGGGAGCGTGACGTGGACGGTGTATGTGACCTCTGTGACGAAGGTACCCCGCGCATCGACATCTTTATCGATAGCAGGGCACATCTCCGGGTTAATTGCCGCTTTTGAGCACAACAGCTGACGCAGGGGGCATACGCCCTTCCGCTCTAGGGTTATTATTCAGACTCGGATGGACGTCGCATACCCCGAACATCGATAGAGCTCCCCCCTCTGCATCTTTCCGGACAAGATGTCACGAGCGATCCCTATTCGTCCAACGGCCATCGGCCACGAGAAGTGCTTCCCTCGCTGCTGAACACTTCGCCCCCCGGCCGCTCCTCGACGCTGCCGCCCCTGCAGCGAACACTCGGCCCCAACCGTCCGCGCAAGCAGTCCGTCACCAAGCGAGGGCGCGAGGTCAGTCATAAGAAGAAGAACTCGCGTGGTTCTGCCGCCGATTGGCTGCGGCGCATTCAGAACGAGGATCGCTTCCGACCCGGGAACGATCGCAAAGCCCTCTCGGCCGAGCCATCGGCAGATTACGGCAAACGATGGGAAGACTTGATAGACGCCGCCGATCAGGCCGCATCAGCTGCAGGTGACATCAACGAGGATCGCACACCGGTAAGATCCCTGACCGGCTCGCAAGACCGCTTTTGTCGACGTGCCCATGCCATTCCGTCGTCTTCTGACAACAAGCCTCCAGGTACCGCAATCTCCAGTCTCGATCCATCGATCCTCGCTGCCGCCGTTTCAGCATCAGCAATTCCACCCGAGCAGCTATCAGGCATCTCCGCTTCAACAAGCTCTGACGCCCCCTTCCTACAATCAGGACAGCGTCGATCCCTTCCCTTCTGTTGAAAGTGGCGACAGCGGTGAGACCTTTCATATCGGATCTCGGGGCCTGACGAATTCCTCGCCCGGCTATCCGTCGTCACAGAGCATACAGATTTACTGCGCGGCCTGTCAGAACATATCGCTTCTCAAAAGCTCGTATGCCTGCACAGAGTGCATTTGCGGCTTGTGCTCCACGTGTGTTGAAGTGCTCATGGCTGAACACGGTGCCAGGAGAAAGTGTCCCCGGTGTGCCACCATTGGCGGTCGTTTCAAGCCCTTCCAACTTGATATCAGATAGAATGTTTTGCCTTGTTTCGTCTCTGTCCTTCTTTTTGGCAGCATCGGTCCACTTCGTTTTGTTTTGGGTATTACTGAGCAGACCATCATGCTCATCTCATGCTCGGGCGTACACGGGCTGGGGGGTCATCAACAGGACCGCATGTGTCTTGTTGCGAATTGAGGAGGTTGTTTCGCATTTTCTGATGGAGAGTCTTGTGTTCGGTTCATCCCTCTTTCATTTGATTCATATCTTCCCACGAGCTGCTCACGTCCTACGCCTCTGGGACATACATACTTACATGCATCTAGGCGCAAGACGCCAAGGGGCGATGCATCTGTCACTCTCTACGTCATTTTGTGTTTTTGGGGGTTCTGCAGCCGGAATGGCGCGGTCTTCGGGTTCTTCAACTTCTCTGTGAATACGTTCCGGGCGGGTTGCGGGGTTTTTTTTTTTTGGGATAAAGTACGTACTGTCGGCGTTTTTGATACAGGCCAAAGTTGTGGGAAGGTAGCCTACCATATTAGACGCTCACTTCTTTGGTGTTTGAGCTGCGATGGCGTTGGTGCTCGACTTGATTTTCTTTGAGCATGACGCTCTGCTAGCTAGACAATGCTCGAATTTCTTCAGACCTGGCGCCTTGAACGCTGTGTGTGTGTCTATGTAGGCATTTACTTGCTGGCACTCACTACCAACCTGAAATTCATGTTCCGATGGAAAGGTAGGATCTCGTCCACCCAAATCTACAATTGCACGATTCCAAAACGACACACGCACCGACTGGCAACCTTGTACGCCATCGAAACTCCGTAACACCGCGTCGATTCACAAGAGAACACGACACCACCAACCCGCTCCCCATTCCCAGCAAAAAGCCGACGCAAGCAACTCAAAAGCTCCTGCCCTTCTCCTTCTCCTGCTGCAGCAGTATATTCCTGACTGCCGCTCGCTGATTTCGGCTCCCACCGAGCTTGGGGCCCTTGAGCACGTCCTTTTTGGGGAGCTGTTGCTGCTTCGCGGGCTGAACGGGACGGCGCTTCTGGCGCCGTGCGGCCACCTCGCTGAAGTAGCGGCGGCGGAAGTCGTCGGCCATGCGGTCGTCGACGGTGCGGTCGTCGTCTGGGTCGGTGGGATCGGGGTGTGATGAGACGTCGTATACGTCTACTTTGGGGGGTATTAGCGGTGAAGGTGGCGGAGCAGGTCGACGAGAGGTGGGAGATTTGGAGGTTGAGGAGAGGGGAGAAGGGGAGGTAGAACAGTGGTGAAATGCAGGCGAGAGAGGTGAGCAGGTTAAGGGAACGGACGTACGTTTGTTTTCGGACAAGAACGCATCCACCAGTTGGTCGCGCTTCATGTCGTTACTGGCGCGGCGTGACCGACGAATGGGGGCCTTGGAGGGCTTGACCCGGTCTTGGTGGGAGTGAGGACGATCGGCCGACACGGCGACTTCGTACAGTTTGCCGCGCTGGGCGGGTTGTTCGGCGAGACGATCCCCAGGGAGGCGGACAGGCGTGGGCTCCTGGCCGGGCTGGGGCGCGCGGCTACGTAGTCGTGATTCTATGTACTCGGTCCTTGGGATATCAGCTTGTGGGAAGGGATTGGGGTGGCGGCCGCGGCGGCACGTACATGTGTCTGTCGTCGAGGGTCGTCACGAGCCCTGTTTGACGCATGAAGCGGTCGGGAATGCCTTGGACGAGGGGAGCTTTGTCGTCGTCGAGGGGGACTTCGGCTGCTGAGGGCTCGTCGGTGGTGAAGCCGACGCCGACGCCGACGCGACGGACGGGTTTGCGAAGCCGGGATGGGGCTGGCGCATCGTCATCTGCGACGTCGGGGTCGGGGCTGCGCTGTCGAAGAGCTTTGCGCTTCCGACTTGGGCGGAATTTGACTTGTGTCGTGATGGCGGCATCGTCTGCGTCGCTCATGGTGGTAGGCGTGAGAGGGCTGCAGAGGGAACAGAGGCCAGCAACGGGGCCTGGTGAGATGTGTATGAAGCAGGATGGCCCCACTTGATTTGGTGTTTGTGGCAAAACACGAGAGTATCATGTGTAAGACGCAGATTGGGACGAGCAATGCGCCCATGAACAGCGTTGCATTTTACATGGCATCGAATCAAAAGGCGTGTGAGTGTTCACGCCTTTCGACGTAACGCTGAGTTTTCCCGCCTGTCACTGCGCACATCTTATCGCGTGCGAGCCAGCTTTGGGTCAGGCCGTGGGCTATATGGTCTTGTAGAACTTCAAATCATAGCGGCGCTAGGGGTGGTCGAGTGACTGACTGCCATCTTTTTCTGGCATCATGTCAGGCTGCTCCGCATGCAAAGGGCCGCAGTGTGCGTCTTCGAAATCTTGACAAGGGGCCCGTATTTGAGACGAACAGTTTGGTGAGAAAACCCATGAGCAGTCAAACGAGGGGGCATCGAAAATAGCATCTGGCATAGCCGTCCGAGATAAAATCCATCGCGCGGTCTGCATCTTGCCAGCTGTCAGGCTCCTCAACATGGGATCAAGACGAACAGGCTCAGACAACTTCAAACATCTGACGTGTGCACTCAACCAGAAAAACTCCCTCACTGAAGAAGACTGCTGGGACCCTGGATGAGCCGGTGCCCACAGGCCCGCGTCACGATACCCGCGCTGCGCAACGCTGACGGTTTCAACAGCTTCCCACTTCGGTAATGTAGCCCAGGGTCAAAAGCCGGGAGATCAGGGACCCGGGTGGTGCCACCTCGGAGGCTCCATCGAGCGAATGCTGACTTGAGATAGGGTGAATAAAGTAGTGTGTGCTTTGCCCGTTGGATTGATAAACCAGGCGTTCACGGTCGTGTTCCCGTCGATGGGGTAGTAGCCGAAAACCCGGTTAGTTCTTGGTGATCTGTAGCTCTGTAGCTTGAGGGCAGTGGTCTTCTCTGGACATAACACTCTTTACATGTAATGACTGACGCCTGTGTATATGCGTATTGGGTGCCCTTTGTCCCTTGTCGTCCGACGACCTTTTCTGGCCATTCCCATCTCAGCTGCATAGTAAGACGTGAGAGAAAGGCAGACAAAATTACAAAATTGAAAGCCCAGCTCCACCCACGCGGGTCTGCCCAGCCTTGCTCCAGCCAGTCAGGTTGCTTCAATTTTCATCACGGTCCGTGTGGATGGACCCCTCCGCCCTCGGCGTGCCTTTTGCCAGCTTATCGGAGCAGGGACCGGAGAGGTTTTTATCACTGTCGACCCGAGACCCTGGGACTTACTTTCCTGAGCCATTCATTCGCATGAGCTTCCCTCCGTTTAAAGCTGCTCTCGTCCACTTTTCCCTCACTTCTTGTTCCTTCCTTGCCGCAACAGCTTCGGTACGCGCAGCCAGGCAGACAAGGTCAGCTCCGTCCCTCTCCTTTGCGCCGACGCACGCAATGCAATGCCATGGCTTATCGCGCCACGCTGACCAGGTCTGTGTAGATACATAGATGGCTTCCGCTACTCATCACTTCGCCCGCGTGGCCGCTCGCACCACCGCTCGCAACACATTTGTCGTCGCCCCCCGCCAGACCTTCCGCCAGCAAGGCCGTCGATGGTATTCGTCTGAACCGTCGACCCAGAAAAGCTCCTCGTCCACCTGGCTTTACCTGACTGGTGCTGCTGCGGCTGGTGGTCTTGGTTTCTGGTACTACACCGCCTCAGGTGCGCCCTCGGCTGCGTCCAGCAAAGTCGTCAACCCCACCAAGGAGGACTACCAAAAAGTCTACAATGAGATTGCGAGTCGCCTAGAGGAGAAGGACGACTACGACGACGGTAGCTTCGGTCCTGTTCTACTGCGACTTGCCTGGCATGCCAGTGGCACCTACGACAAGGACACTGGCACTGGCGGCAGCAATGGCGCAACCATGCGTTTCGCCCCCGAGTCTGACCACGGAGCCAATGCTGGTCTGCTAGCTGCCCGCAGCTTCCTCGAGCCTGTGAAAGGTAAGAGGCGTCTGATGTCACCGCGAGTTGGGAACAAATGAGCTGCGAGTCGTATCGGCTGTCGCCAGAACGGTCGGCGCTAACTCTTGCCCTTCTTTTAGCCAAATTCCCCTGGATCACCTTTTCCGACCTCTGGATCCTCGGTGGCGTCGCAGCCATCCAGGAGATGCAGGGCCCCATCATCCCATTTCGACCCGGTCGGGCTGATCGTGATGTCTCTTTCTGCACCCCGGACGGCCGTCTTCCCGATGCCACCAAGGGCAGCGACCACCTGCGCGGCATTTTTGGCCGCATGGGCTTCAACGACCAGGAGATTGTCGCTTTGTCTGGAGCTCACGCTCTCGGCCGATGCCATACTGACCGCTCCGGATTCGATGGTCCCTGGACTTTTTCGCCCACCATCTTGACCAACGAATATTTCCGGCTTCTGGTCGAAGAGAAGTGGCAGTGGAAGAAATGGAATGGCCCCAAGCAGGTAAGTTTCAGCTTGCAGGCGGGCCATCATGACCTCCTCTCGGAGCACTAGCTAAAGTCGCGCGACCTGGAACAGTACGAGGACAAGACCACCAAGACGCTCATGATGCTGCCCACGGATATGGTTCTCGTGCAAGACAAAAAGTTCAAGCCCTTCGCAGAAAAGTATGCCAAGGACAACGAGGCTTTCTTCAAGGATTTCTCGGCTGTTGTCACCAAATTGTTCGAGCTTGGCGTCCCATTCGCCGAAGGCTCCGAGAATAGTCGATGGGTCTTGAAGCCCACCTGGGATGAGCAGAAGAAATAATAGACGGAGCACTGACGACTTGGACGCCATGATCAGGGGTGAATCATGGATGGAATAGATGATCAAGATCACGGCGTGGAAAGAAGGCAACCATACTAGACAGCGATACGGGAGATGTCGAAGGAATAGACACAGCGGAATAGATGTCATGTTTGGACAGGGTGAGTGGAAGGGGGTCCTGCCTAGCAGCGACTATGAACCATCCTTTTGGTACTGTATCAAAACGCGCTTTTTTCTCCTCTTCCGTGGCATACATGCAGTGTGAATTGACGCGCAGAGTTTTGAGGATGATTCAACCAGCCTTGTGTCGGCGAGGAATCGACACCTATGGTGGAGCGTGAGGCGGCAACACTCGATGAAAGTATGCAAGAACAAGAGGCAGAAGATTCGATGCACATCGAGGTTGGGAGACGAGAGGCAGACGAGACTGAGCGTCCATGCTTGAAGTACTGTACCTTGCATACATTCGGGACCAGGACGTCGCCGAATGAAGCATCCAGCAATCCACCGAGTCGCCATTGGTGGCGGCGCGGGAGGAAGAGGGGTTCCCCCGCACTCGCGCGGCTGTGCCTGGATTAGCCGATTGTAAAAAAGCTGGTTTCATGAACTCGTGGTGACGCAGCAGGAAAAAGGCACGGCCACGTTCAGTTCGTCTCGACTCTCGTGCCGGTTGACCAGTCGATGCGGCCCGCACGCACCACCTGGGGAAGACTCAGCTCGCCATCGAAGACATGCGCAGTCTGTCGTGTAACTCATCCCTGTGAGAAGCGGCTTCCACCTTTCAAACCCATTCACTCCGTCACCCACACACACACACATTCACCGCACGGCAAGTTTTTAAGTTTTTTTCATTCCTGAGCCAGCCTGGTCCCGTCAGTGTCGTCATGGCCCGACGAGAGAGCCTTGACCTGGCTCGGAGACACCCAGATGGAGGCCAACGGTCCAACTTGGCCGTCGACGCCACGTCTCCCGCCCGCACCGAGCGCACGGAAGGGCGCTTGGGTGGCGTGCAATCTGCACGCCGCAGCCGATGTCACCTTCTCTGTCGGTTTCTATGTGCGCACAGAACCGGAGATTAGTTGAGGCTGGTCGGCTGTTGGACGCCGAGAATGCGCTCCTGCACTCAATCACGGCCGACGTGCATGCTCTGACATGCAGGAAGTTGCGCCCACGAGCTGTGAATCGCCGAACCAACCCCCTCGCGCTCCCCCCCCCTGCTGGCCCTCGCCGTCCTCATCACTCCCTCGACCCTTTTTTCGTATTTGGGTAACTCGCAGTCCTTCTTTTTTCTTTCCTTCTTTCTCTTCCTTCCTTGATGTCATGTTTTTGATCGTCAGCCACGCCGAGCCCACGACAATACCTACGAGATGAAATTCGCTCACGGCCTGCTTGGGGGCCTTTTGGCCGTGTTTGCACCCGTTGGTGCGTTTCCTGCGTCGCAGGTCAGCGTTGTGCAGAAGCTGGCCGAGGCTCCTCACGGATGGGCCGAGCAGGATTCTTCAGTCATGGACAAGACGACTTCCATGATCAAATTACGCATCCACTTGGCGCAGCCACGCATCTCTGAATTTCACCAACATGCCCTTAAGGTAAATGGCGATTCCCACCCAGTTTGTTCTGCCCCGAGTTCGTGTCGAGGCTGATGTCAATTTCCTGTGGTCCAGATTGCCACACCTGGCGACGAGCTGTACGGACAGCATCTCTCCAGGGAGGCCGCAGATGCTTATCTCGCGCCCAAGCCCGAGTCCGTCAAGCTGGTGCTGGACTGGCTCAAGAGCCAAGGTCTGGACGGCCACTCTGAAATGGGCAAGGCACAAGACAACGTGATAGTCCACGCCAGCGTTGCTCAGGTTGAACGGCTTCTGAACACCAAGTACAGCCCATTTCGTAAGAAGCCGATTTCTCCTAAGGAGGAAAAGACACTCGTCACCACTGACCCGCGTACTCATTCACAGATGATGCTGCCACTGGAGAGGTCGTGATGCGAACCTTGCAGTACAGCCTTCCCGACGTACTCAGGGAACACATCGACGTCATACAGCCCACCACCTTCTTTGGCATGAGGAACTCTCCCAAACCTGTCCATATACCGGCCATGTCTGAGATGGCCGCAGCACCAACGAACTGCAGCCGTTCCAGCCCGGCATGTCTCTCGCAGCTCTACAACTACGCAAATGCAAGGTCCTGCTCGCGGGGTCGCATGGGCATTGCTGGCTTCATTGGACAATTCGCCAGCGCACCGGATCTGTCCTCCTTCATGCAGCAATTCGCCACGCAGGGGAACGCCAATGAGAGCTTCCAGTGCGTTTCCGTCAACGGTGGTGCCTGTCCCGCCGACGGACACGGCGTTGAGGCCAACCTCGACACGCAGTACGTCCGAGCCATAACGAAAAGAGTGCCCAACGTCTACTACAGCACTGGCGGCTCCCCACCGACTGTCGGCAACGTCACCGACAATGAGCCTTATCTCGAGTTTCTCAACTATCTGCTGGCCCTGCCAGATGAGCAGCTACCCACGACGGTGTCCATCTCCTACGGCGATAACGAGGACTCGGTGCCATTGGACTACGCCACCAAATGTTGCGATCTATTCGCCAAGCTGGGTGCTCGTGGCGTCTCGGTCCTTGTCTCATCGGGCGACACCGGTGCCGGGGGGTCTAGGTGTCCCACGAACAAGTTCATCCCGGCCTTTCCAGCCAGTTGTCCCTGGGTCACGACGGTCGGAGGCACCACGGGCGTCGGTCCTGAGCGTGGCTGGTTCGGATCGGGCGGTGGCTTCTCCAATTACTTTGCACAGCCGGCCTGGCAGGCTCTCACCGTCACTAATTGGCTTTACACTGACAAGACGCACGAGGCACAAAACGGCTTCTTCAATGCATCTGGCCGCGCATATCCCGACATTGCCGCGCTGGCCACCAGGTTTCCTGTCGTCATTAACGGAACGGTCAGAAGCATTGGGGGCACCAGCGCATCGGCACCGGTTGTGGCCAGCCTCGTCCAGCTGTTGACCAGCGATCGTCTGTCCCGTGGCAGGCAGCCAATGGGATTCCTAAATCCATGGCTGTACCAGTATGGCGCAGCCGGGTTGACCGACATTGTGGAAGGAGCAAGCGAGGGCTGCGTCAATTTGAACGTCACGGGCTTTCAAGCCATAGCGGTACGTATACACCTTGGCCGTGGTACTTTACGCGCGAAGGGTTGTTATGACTGACTTTGGATGGATTCTAGGGATGGGACCCTGTGACGGGCTTCGGGACGCCAGACTATGAAAAGCTGCTCGCGATTTCCAGGACCAGCGCATAGGCGCCAGGCATGGAATAGTGTTGAGACGTGCAACGCAGACATGTGGCATGATGATGGATGCAAAAGCAATTAGATATGGTAGCATTGTCCTGCACAAATAGAAGAGAAGAATCAGTTGACCATTGAGTGTCGCCGTCGTTGCATTTGACGTCGATAGCTCCTTTGGTAGACGGACAAAATTGGTGGTCAATGCGATCGATCATGCATGGCTCGGAGCCGGGCAAACACCACATCGGTTCATGGACCATGGCGAGTTTTACTGTCGACGCCATTATTAAGCATCGCGTGGTTTTCGGCCCTCCCCGACATCTGATTGGCTTTTCGAGAGCATTTTGCCGCATACTTTAATAATAGTGCATGCAATGAGTTTCTCAGTATTCCCGCAGCGTTCCCGGCTCACTAATCGATGGACCAATCATCTGGCCGCTTATCGAGCAGATTAGGTATTGCGTCAGTGACTCGACTGATTACTAATTGAGAATCGTCCGTCTCGAGTATCGCAAGCGTCATGGCGAAAAGTGCCCGAGGTGGATGGCTGGCACTATCAATTTGTTTATTTCTTTCCTTCTTCTCCTTCTTAGAATTTGTCATGATCCGTTGAAGCTCCTGATTTATAGCTCTGTCCTGCCCATCCCGTAGTTTCGACGGTTTGTTTTCACTTGCATATGTTTTGACTTTTTTTTTCTTTTTCTTTTTTTTCCTTTTCAGCCTCGACGACAGCCATCATGGTCCATTTCGACCTCAGCAACAAGGGCCAGCCCGGCGTGCCTTATTACACTCCCGCACAGGAACCGGCCGCAGGGACGGCCGCAGACGCTTCGAAAGCCCCGAGCCTGTTCAAGCCGCTGCGGATGCGGTCGGTCGAGCTGCACAACCGCTTCGTCGTGTCGCCCATGTGTCAGTACAGCGCGCCCGACGGCCACCTGACCGACTACCACCTCGTGCACCTCGGCCAGTTCGCGCTCAAGGGCGCGGGGCTCATCATGGTGGAAGCCACGGCCGTGGAGGCGCGAGGCCGCATATCTCCCCAGGACGCGGGGCTGTGGAAGGAGTCGCATGTCGAGCCCATGCGGCGCGTGGTCGACTTTGCGCATAGCCAGAACACCAAGGCTGCGGCGCAGATTGCGCATGCGGGCCGGAAGGCGAGCACGCTGGCGCCGTGGATCGGGGGGTCGGCGAGCAAGGCGCTCGCGGGGGCGGATCATTGGGGGTGGCCGGATGATGTGGTTGGGCCCAGCGAGGTGGCGTTTGCCGACGACTACGCGAAGCCGAAGGAGCTCACGGTGGACGAGATCGCGGGGCTCGTGGACAGCTTTGTCGAGTCGGCCTTGAGGGCCGTGGAGGCGGGGTTTGATATCGTCGAGGTGCACGCCGCGCATGGCTACCTGCTCAACCAGTTCCTGTCGCCCATTTCCAACGTACGTGTGTTGAACAAGATGTTTCTCGTTGAATCATCAGACCTGACGTGAGCTTGTTGCAGACACGCACGGACCAGTACGGCGGGAGCTTCGACAACAGAATCCGCTTCCTGCGCGAGGTGGTGCAGGCCGTCCGCGCCGCCATCCCCGCGTCCATGCCCCTGTGGGTGCGCATCTCGGCCACCGAATGGATGGAGTACACGGGCCACCCGTCGTGGGACCTCGAGAGCAGCATCCGTCTGGCCAAGCTCCTCCCCGGCTGGGGCGTGGACGCGCTCGACGTCAGCAGCGGCGCGAACAACGCCGCGCAACGCATCCCCATCTACAAGAAGACGTACCAGACCGATCTGGCCAAGGCCATCCATCGCGCCGTCCGCGCCGACAAGCTCGACCTGCTCGTCGGGGCCGTGGGCATGATTGACGATGCCACCTTTGCGAGGGACCTCGTCGACGAGGGCGGCGCCGACCAGGCGGCCGACTTTGTGCTGGTCGCGAGGCAGTTCCTGCGGGATCCGCACTTTGTGCTGAGTGCGGCCGAGGAGCTGGCCGTGCCGGTGAAGTGGCCGAATCAGTATCACAAGGTCGAGTCGAAGGCTGCGCATGATGCGTTCAAGGAATGGTGAGCGTGGAACGGGGGAGGTGGGCCGTGAAGAAGAAGAAGAAGAAACATCAGAGAAAAACAAGCCTGCAACGGCTTCGCTGAGATTTGGGAGCGAGGCGCTCGGGGCAGAGGGCGTCAATGACTGATAGAAATACGAACAACGTGACCTCACGCGCACACTGTCGTCGTGCTGATCTGTCGTCTTGTCCACATGGTGCTGTCCACATCATGGTCGTGTCCAGTAAATGGCCCATGCTCAGTGCATATCGTGTATCAGACATGCACGGTAAGCCTGCCTGGGGCAAGCTCAAGCATCTCGTCAGCAGGGCGAGTAGAGAGCGATCGTCCTGGTCAGCCAGGGAAAACGAGACGGGACGAGCAAAGCTCGCGGGGTGAGGAGCAAAACCGGCCACTCGGATAACTTGCGCTGACATCTTCATACACCATCTTATTCTACAGCAATCGATCCATCACATGAGCCAGCTTGCACAACCGATCTGGGGCTCTACCACGACAGATTTTGCACATGTATCTCCGCCGGATTTCATGACAAAACCACATCGGCACACTCGCAGCCTCCACGTATGGCGCTGCGACTGGCACGAGCCATTGACGTCTACCCATGCACTCTGCCGGATACCCCAACCAGGGGGTTAGCATCAGTTTCCTCTCCCAGAGGGACCAAGGCGAGAGGCACAGAAGAATTCAGCTCACGCGCCCGCGGGCAATTTCATCATCCAGCTGTCTCTCTTCTTCTTCCCACTGGCGCTGCTCCTCCTCCGTCATGCCATGTTCTGCGAACCTAGGCCCAGCCCCCAGCGGTGAGTCGCTGGTCGTCGAGTCTCCTTCGGACGCGTCGTTGCCTTCTTGCTGTGGCTGCTGCTGCTGCTGTTGCTGCTGGGTCTCCTCCTCCTCTTCCTCCTCCTCGTCCTCTTCGTCATCCTCCTCCTCCTCCTGCGGCGAGACCTGCTCGACGAGATCGATAGTAGTTGGGGTTTGGGGGCCCGAGAGCCCATCTCCCTGCGGCGGTTCCGCCGGTTCGACCTCTTTTGCGTCTGGGTCGTATGCTGCCTTCGATTTGCGGCGGATGAGAAGGAGTCGCAAAAGGGCCGCCAGGATGATGATGAAGGCCGCCACGCCGCATCCGATCGATATGCCGATGATGGCTCCTGCTGACAGGCCGGCGCCGTTGGTGCCTTGGACTTCCACCGCGCCGATGGCCGCGGTGGTAGTCGGATCTAGTGTGGCTGAGTAGGACTCGGGGCTGCCGGTCAGTAAGGGTGAGGACAAGATGCTGCCACGGTGTTGCGAGCCGGCACTCATGCCAGCGGTGGTGCTGGTTTTGGTAATGGTAATGGCACTGATGCTGGTGCCGATACTGATGCTGGTGCCGGTGCTGGTGCTGGTGCTGAGTCCCTCGCTGGAACTGGTGCTGGTGATGCTGAAGCTGGTCCTGCTACTGAAGTCGGCACTGCCACTGAAAGCTGTACCGCTGCTGGCGCCGGAAGATTGCTTGACCTTCTCTTTGTTGTTGTTCCACTTGCCCCAATCGCTTTCCCAGGAGCCGCCCAGCCGAACGAATGTAAACCATCCCGTGTCGATAAACTGTTGACCGTCGGTCGCATTCAACCAGAAACGGAGCGTCATGAAGTCCCCATACTGATCGGGCAGAATATCGTCGGCCTTCAACTCCACGGCATGCCATGATGCACCGAACCAAGCTTACTGGAGTCAGCACTGGCTTTGTCCGAAAAACGTGTCTGTCTTTCTGTTTCTCTTCTTCTTCCTTGCCGGGGAAAACTAAGTTCAGCTCACATTCAGAATTTGAAAGACCGTGCTGGGGGCTGCAGGGTTGCTGCAATAGGTTCTTGAAGCTTTTTGAATACTCGAGGCACGTGTGGATATTCATTGATTTCGGATCCTTTCCAATCAGCCAGTCAATCGAGGCGATGGACGGTTCGGCAGGCGACTCCCAGTTCCAGTTGATGGTATTGGGTTGTTTCTTGGAAGTGTCGAAGGCACGGTCTGGCAAGTTGAGCTTCTCTGCGTCGTTGGAGTCGTAGAGGGCTTCAAGGCAGAAGCCAGACGGATGCTTTGTCACACATTGCAACGGGTGTTCTTCTGAATACCCATGCTCAGAAGGAGCTTTCTTCTTTGCGCCGTGTTGTGAGTGCACAGAGTGTCGTCTTAACTTGCCAGACATGTTGAAGATGTCAGGTCTACAATTGTGAAGTCTACGCGCGCGGGAATGCAAAAGTGTGAAAGCAAAATCATCGACGGAAATTCGATCACGAAAGAAAAGAACACGACGAGACCAAGGCAGAGCCGCTCCTCGACGGCCCGCGTGAAACGGAAGACGTGAGCCTGCCACCGTCCCCCAATGCAACGCATGTCTCCATAGCACGGCTACACATGTCAGGATGTGTCAGAAGGATCGTCACCGAACGGCAGCGGAGGCTTACGCTCTCACCTTGGACCATCACCGCAACGCCAGGACCGTCAGCCGATTTGCAAGCCCTCCCTGAGGACAGGACAAGCCTGGTTCGAAACGAGGTCTGGGCTTCCCACACTGACGGCGGCTGGTGCCACGCACACCATCAGCGCAGGAACGGTTCTCATGGACGGGCTGCACACGCTCCCGCTCTGCAGTATGCTATCGTAGCATCGCCCGAGGAGTCTGTCGAGACGTCAGTTCCGGCCCCCAGGCTGTTCCTCCGTCAGCATGTGCCAGAAAAAGAAAGGGACCCAGGATCGGCTGTCGGTGTTGCTGACTGCAGGAAATAACGGGCATGAAGAAAAGGAAAATCAAGAATAGCAGCCAGTAGTTCCGCTTTGAATCGCGGGCCGGGAAGCGGCATGGTGATGACATGTGATTTACAGTGACAACTAAAAAAAGATCTTTGCCTTACACACGGAGCGACTGGCCGTTGTGGCCATGAGTCGTCTCCTCGATATACACTCGTAGATTCGTCCCCGTGCTCCATCCATGCAAGTCTAGTGCCCGAAGAAATTAGGAAACGGAGGATGGTATGATGTGTTTTCTCTTGCTCTGGGAGAAGAGGAGACGAGAAAAGATGGAAAGCGCCAGAACCTGAGGAAAAGCAGGTCACGTCGCTCTGCCCACGAAGATTAAGCTAGGTATAATGGAAGCAAGCAGTCAACAACGCCAGACGCAATGATTTGGTGTTTCACCATCGCCGTTATGCAAAAGTCATGGAAATTTCCTGCTCTTTCCCAAAGTCGTCGTCCTCGTCGGGCTCTCCCCATGCTTCCGATTTGGGAATACTAGGCAGAGTGTGTGCTGACCGCATCTCTGGCCGGCTCGTGACGTCGTTCTTGCTGGCTAACGGCGGGCTGACGGCACTGTTCGGTTCTTCGAAGGACGTGTCGAATGTCATCTGGATGCCTTCTTCTTTGACTTCTTTCTCCTTCTCCTTTTCCTTGAAAGTGACCGCATGCGACGCCGTCCGCGCCAACTCGTGGGATGTGCCCATGGAGTTTCTGGGTTCCGGGACGCTGCTGGTCGGGAGCTCCTCCGCGCTCTTCGTCTCCCGAATCGTGCCTTGTCCATTCGCCGACGCCGATGTTAATGGGGTGATGTCAAGTCTCATTGGTGGCAGAGTCGATTTGATCTCCTTGAGTTGCAGACCCAAGTCGGCGTCGGCGGCACCATACGACTCTTTGGCGAGCTCGGCTCGTATAGCATCTACGTCGAAGAGAACGCCGTGATTGTTGCCGAACTTGTCTTCCACCTTGCCACCGGTTGCTTTGCCATCCTTGCCTGCCGAGTCCTCATACACTTCCCACTCTTGCCGCTCGGCCTTCTTTCGGCGGCCAAATAGGTTGAAGCCTACACCACCCTTCTTCTTGCCGTCCTTTTCCAGCTCTTTGCGCGCTTCCTCGATTTCGTTGATGAGCTCCCTCTGCCGCTTGTCATGATTATCCGGATCCGGATCTTCGATCTCGGTAAATTCTTCGCTTTCCACAATCCAGCCGCACTTCCTCAGAAGGACAGGCATGGCGGTTCTGTACTGCATGTGGCCTGGAACCTCCTCCGTCACATCCATGTTTTCGATCCAGGGCGCCTCGACTGGGGCCAATCCGGCCACTCGACGGATGCCCCCGTTGGTCAGCCGAAACAGGTACCCGAGAATCCAGTCGCTTCGATTGTATGCATTGACGATGCGGCCACACACTACGGTCCTGACCCGCACAAACTCATCCATCTTGACCACCACGGGCGCGCCGAAAAGGTAGACGTTCTGGATCAGGCCGTGCGCCCCTCGTTTCGCGAGCTCCTGGAGGCAGGAGAAGACAACCCTAGCGCCGATGGAGTAGCCAACGAGAGTAATTGGTCTCGTGCCCAGGCTGCGATCCATGAGCGAATCGGCCAAGATCAAGCCAGCAGCCGTGGCCCTGTCCAAGGACACAGCCCATGGGTTGTCGATGAGATAAGAGAGCTTCGTCAAGACCACGGGAAGCTGAAGAGCAGCCATCAAGCTGACGAGGATAGTGCTGCCCAAGATTTGCTGCAAGCCTTGCGTGAGAGCCTAGTCAGTCTCAAGTCAGTTCGCTGATGCTTTCCCAGAACGAGGCGGTGCAACATCAATGTCAGCATAGTGCATACCTCCGTGGCCAGGATGTTGATGGTGTCACCCATGCTTCGCAGCATTTCCGGCTCCCACAGGACGGAATAGATGTCGCCCATGACGGGATCGACCGTACTGAAAGGCAACCGAACATCGTCCACCTTTCCCGTCAGCCAGCCCGAGACTGTGACGATGAGATTGACGCGCTTGTTGTTATGGAGCGGTCTGTATTCGAAGGTCCTGACGGAGCCCATCCTGCGGTTAGCAGCCCGTCCGCCGATGATGCTGCCCGAGGCGGCGGCCGACGAGGTGATGATTGCGGCGCCTCCAGCCCCTGCGAGGAAACTGCTGGTGCCGGTCACGCCAATCGTGGTGAAACCTGCGGCAAGACCGGCGCCGATGACAGGAGCCAGCAGACCGGCAGACAACCCGATAACCAGTCCACCGCCGACCGTCGCGAGTCCCATCATCATGTATCGCCTCTTCTTGGCCAGTTTCCGCCTCGTCTCCATGTGCTCGTCCTCGTTCCAGTTTTCCTTTTCGGCGGCCTGTTGCATCTCGAGTGCGTCGGTGACGCGCTTCTCGAATCTGCAGATGTCTATCCATGATATGTCAAGACTGCTGGCCACCCTTTCAAGGAGATATCGCGAACGGGCATCGTAGATGGAGTCGGCAACCAGTAATAAGAACAAGTCGCACAAGACCGTCCATCGGAGGTCGATGTCAATCTTCTCCGTTGTGGGCAGTTGGGATGGGGTCTGTACCGCTGGGGCATGGTCTTGGTCCACGTTTTCGTATGGAGGCGGTATCTCGGCCGGCTTCTCGTCATCGGCCGTTGACGTCGAGGGAGACGCAGGGTTTGAGCGTGACGTTCCATCCGTTGATTCGCTGTCCTCTGCCATTGGGTTGTGGACACGTGAATTGGCGTGGAGCGCCGTAGTAAGATCCTGCGGCACAACGCCATGTTCGGCCAGCTGCTCGATCATGAGTTGCTCTGCCGCGCTGATGTCCATGTGGGAATAGAGCCGTATCATCATCTTTTGTCCCCACATCTTCACAGCTTCGCCACTGATATTAACCTCCTTCTTCGTCTTTCTGCTAAACTCCAGCTTGCCCGCTTCTTTGACGAGGTTGAAGATCTCCAGCCGGACCACCCCCACGTAGGCTATTCTTTGACCTTCGGTCAGCAGATCCTTGGTGGCCTGCATTTGCTCCACGGCATCGCGGCCCTCGTCGTCGGCCAAGTCCATGCCGTCGGCGTCCTTGAAGAGATAGCCAGTGTTTTCGTCCATGCTGGTGGCCGACTGCGCATCATCGTCCATAATGACACGTGTGTATCCCTTACCGGCTCCTCCAAGACCGGCGTATCCGTACTTGTCGTCCTCGGCTTCAACGTGTTCCCGCGCAATCAAGCGATTATCGTCATCGTACATGTCGTAGGGCGCAAAGGCCGGCATCGACTGCCAGCCGCCGTCTCCGCCCTCTTTCTCGCCCTCCTGCTTCGTCGAGAGCTGCTGGTGAGAGAACTCGGATAGGACGGGAGCGCCTCCACTTGCAACGCCAACATTGCTAAGATTTCGGCTGTGAGCCACTTTGGACGAGTCCTTGGTGTCTTGCGACGTCGCTGTGACTGCAACTTCGACCGTTTCCTCATCTTGCGACGATAGCGCTGCATGCGCCGTGCCGTTGGCGGGTTCTGTTGATTCGATCTCTGAGGCTTCTTCCTTCGGGAGCGGGGACTTGTCTGGCTCTGTGGGAGGTTCTGACAATACATGCGCAGTCGGTGTCTGCGGTCTTGTGTTCTTGACGGGCGATAACACGCTCGGCGTCATACCATCTGGCTTTGAAGGAGTGATGGCGACCTTGGCGTCGACAAAGGCAGCACCATCGCTGTCGCTGTCGCTGTCGCTGTCATCATTGGTCGCAACAGCCTCTTGCGAAGGCTGCGCTGGTTCCGACGACTTCATCCCGTTTGCCTCGGGCGTCGTCGATATGTCATCTGTCGCAACTTTCATCGAGTGTTGAAATTGTCGAATGGGCAGGCCAAAATCGTCTGTCTCAGTCTGTACCCGTGCGGGCGCTTGCGACGCCGACTTGACGACAGCCTCGTCCGTCTCGGCATCATTTTTGCTGGCCATGACGGCGATGGACTCTACCGCAATCAGATGAGCGGTTGAGTCCTCGGTTCAGAAGGTCACGTCCACATCCGAAACATAAAGGTCCCTAGGGGGGGGTGGGAATGGACGCGATAAGCAAGCAGAGTGACGTTTTTTTTTTTTTTTGAACACCGGCCCTGGGCCCAGCCTTGGGAAAGGAGGGGGGGGAACCCCTGTTCGAATTCGGTTAAGGCTGCGCAGGAGCCCTCTGAGCTCCCCTCGTTGTGATCGGGGCCGTCGAAGCCGACTGCAGTTTCGTTCGTGTAATATTTGGAGGTTGTTCACCTGACTCACCCTCCCCCCAGAATCGCGACTTGTCACTTCGAATCGTCTCCTTGCCGATGCCAAAGCGTTCCGGCCTTGCACATTGTCCCGGAGAGTGGTCCCCATAACCTCTTTGATGGGCGCCTAACAATAAGCCGCCCGTAGAAATGCTCCCTGTGGTGGGGTATCCGGAATGTTCCAATCGTTGTTCCGCACGGCGTCGGCGTATCATATGCGTACCCTTGGCATGACTCTATGCCCATCAGGTACATTCAGACGCTCGCGCGAGACTGTTCCGCCACCTTCACATGGGACGCAAACAAGCATGAATGCAACTGTCAGGACGGGTGATCTTGAAACGGGCCGTGTAATGTCAACACTTTGATAAGACCAGGATTGTACTGGTCGGTTCGCAGTCCACAACGCCTCAATCTCCAGTACTGCACAGAAATGCATGTTAAGTGTCTACATGTTGAGCCAGCTCCAGATTAAATGCTAGAATCCGCAAGTCGCAATGCATCGAGGAAGGACTGTGTCGCTTCTTTCTCCTCTCATCCACCTCGCCCTTTCGGCAATCCTTCTGTTTTCGCCATGATCATGACTACTAGCACTAGCCCTCAGATTCCACCGCGATTCCACCGTCCTTTTCGCCAGCATCACTCGAGGCCTGAGTGACGGTGGACTTGTTCTTCCTACGCCTTTTACGTTTCGCGGATCCGTCTTTCGAAGACTGCGCTTTCTGGTCATCCATTGGCTTCTTCTTGGCCTTTTTCATTGATAGGGGGTTCGGTCCCTTGGGGCCCGGACGTTTCTTTATTCTTTTGGGGGACATTGCGATTTCGTCCTCAGCTCCATCGAGGGCCTCGTTGCCCTTGTCGCTTTCAATTTGGCCCATCATATCATCATTCCCATTCCCGTCACCTCTTTTCCTTTTGCCTGTTGTAGGCTTGATTCCGAGCCTGAACTTGCTCCGTTCCTCCCGCGCCCGGAGCTGCACACTCTCATCGGACATGGGCTCAAGGATCATGACGCTCCTCTTGATGTATACCATAGGCACGCCTTGGACCCCACGGAGCAAACGCCTCAGGTCCTGGCTCTGACTGGCCACGACGTAGCGGTGTTTGTTGCTGCCAGAGTCTTTGGGGTCGACGACAGACTGGAAGCATTCCAAGGTACCCAGAGGCTCGGGATACTCGTCAGGATGATGGCCGCAACGTCTTCTTTCGCATATCTTAGCAACTTCAATGGCCTCGCTTACACCTGGTTCGTTTTTGCTTGCGTAGAGTTTTCGAATTTCGCATTGCGTGATCACTGTCGCATCCAGTCAGATCGTCGCGCTTGGAGAAGGCGCAAAGCCCAGTACCTACTTGGTTTGACCTTGCCATGCACAGTTCGTTCCAGCGCTGGTCCCAATTCCATTTTAAATCGACAAGAGTCCCGTACCATTTCGGCATCAACTGCAACGCAAGGTGAGAAGGAGAGGAGAGATGGTGAAATGTGGACAACCAACCCAAGACCTGGTAAGGTTCACGAAACCCAAACGTCATGCAGTATCGCTCCATGAGCTTGCGATATTGTTTCGAACGCTTCCCCCTCATTTTGAAAGGTCCTCAGTGAGGAGCCGATCTACGTCGTTTTCAGCGTCATCTCTTGTCACGACAAGTGCGCAACAGCAAGCTTTCACCCGCTGGTGGCAGAAATTCAATGAGAATAAATTTCTTATCGAATGGTCCCACTTCATGCACGTGCGATAAGGCATTTTGCTCAGGAACGCGACCTGCTTCCTTCCACTAGCTGACTCCACCTCAATTACTGCCTCTTCAATGCCGTTCCAGCGCTCACGGTACCAGGCACAACGTCTAGTACACGCCTTCGACACTTTCATCGTTAAGCGTTAAACATGACCTTTCCTCGCACCAGGCAATCCATGAAAACCGTCGCCATGTGCTCATGCCCGCTTTGCTTCGTAATCTTTTTCAAAAAGACGTCAAGACAGAAAGAAAGGCAGTAGATTGAGATGAAAAACAAATCGAGTGCCTGCAACTGCAGGCTCACTTGTTTTCAACACACACAGCCGCAACTACACTGATGTCGTCCAGTTTCCCTATTGAGCAAGGTCAGGATCAAGCAACAGACGATGACTTTTCGTTCATTACTTGCCTCCCTCGCTTGCTAAGCCTTCCTCGATGGCTTTCTCCATAAAGGGGCTTTCAGCGAATGGATCCATGGCAACGACTCTGGCCGCCTCGACAAGATTCTTTGCTGCGGCTCTCATCGCCCCTGAGAGGCCACTTTGCCTGTCTTCTTCCGCCATTTTCCCATTTTCAGCATGCCACGCGTCGATGCTCTCTACAACGCTTGTGACTATTTCGTGTTCCCAGAGATTGTCGATTACGCCATCAGTCATGGCGAGCACCACATCGCCAACATCCAAGTCCACTGTATCGCACACCGCATTGTCTTTTGGCGTATCAGGACTGTTGGTCCCCAGTTGCCGGGGACAGTCAAACCAGTGCCATTGCTCCTTGGTTTTGAATATGACCTCCTTTGTCCGCGGTCGAAGAACCATGACTTGACAGTCCCCAAGGTTGGTGACGAGAAGTAGTGGCGACGGCGTACTGTGTTCACCGCCGTCCAGCCGGAAATGAAGCTGAGCGCCACACACAGTAGTGGTTCCCTGCCAGTCGTGAGCGACTGTTGCGTCCAACGTCTTCTCATGCGCAGTCTGAAGCATAGCGATGGGGTCGGGGTCGGGCGGGTCGTCTTTCGCCAATGCCACGCTCAAGCTATTCTCGACTTCAGTGGCCCAGAAATGAAGGATCAAGCGCGACCACAATCTTCGGCAGGGCGTCAGCAGATTTTCTATGTCCGTCATTCCATGACGGACGGCAACATACCCTGCATGACCACGCGGGCGCATAGCCCAAGCTCCCACCCCATCATTGGCGCAAATGAAATACTCGCTTGCGAACACAGCATCATCCCCATTCGTCAATCCCTTGATGAAGCCTCCCTTGACGACACTGCGACGATCGCGATTTCGATGATGCGTGCTAAGCGGGTCAGAAAACGAGCCCGACGGCGGTGATGTGAAGGGCGGTGGTAGGGGTCGCGGCGACCGCTTGGCAAACACTCCCACGCCCGTCTCAAATCGGAAAGAAAGCTTTGGACGTTTCCTTTCTCGGTCGGAAGGCTCGGAAGCCGAACTTGCCTGGCATCGAGACTCATGAAGACCCCGCCATGGCGAGTTGCGCAATCGGTGTTGACGCGCCAGAGATCTTGACAGGGCCGAGGACGTTGGAAGATGTGATGTGCGCATTCCAGCCTTCAGAGCCGTATCTCGACCCAGTCGGGTCGCTCGCCGCAGCGTCCGGGCAATCTCGCAGGCTGCGGCTATCAGATAGGTCCAGATGGTTCTGATTGCATGCTATTCGAGTGTATCGCTGCACCAGTTGCCGAAACTGAGCTACCGGTATTCGAACGCACGTGACAACGCGATTAGTCCATGCGTTGGTCGCGTTTGATGTGCAGTTTACTTCACGAATCGTACGCGCATGCACTTTGGCCGCAATTACGCCCGTCGGAGCGTTCATGCGGAGGCGAACTTGTCTCGGCTTCGATTCGACGATGAGTGGCTGGTTGAATTGACACTGAACAGGGTGTGGTGCTCTTCACGACCTGCCTAAAACAGTGCATCGCCCGACGATTCAGCGTGACTCGTCCAACCTGACCCTAGAAAGCCAAATCTAAGCTCCGCAGCACCTTGTCATCTGCGAAGTTAAAAGCACAGCAGCTGCACGAGGGCATCTAGAGCTCTGAACTCGGCAGAGGCGGGAATGTGCGTGTTTGCGTGATTGCTCGCCCTTGTGGTTGACTCGGCTGCGTCCAGACGACGTTTTTGACTACGCGCGCCTGTTCCTCTGAAAAGCCCAGCTCTAACCATTGCACCTTCCCAGTTCCTTCCCGCGTAAACCCGGACCTTCCTTGCCAGCAAGGGTCTTTGCAGACTTCAATCGCATTCGCAGTGATCACAATCACCGCCGGGCTCACGAAGCAGCACGCTGGTTGCCTGTCCGGAGCCAGCTGACGGTACAAAGGGCCACGATCAATGAAAGGTGTAAGTCTACTCTACCATCTACCATGAATCGACTCTACCATGAACCGACTCTACTATGAACCGACTCTACTATGAACCGACTCTACCATGAACCAACTCTACCATAAACCAACTCTACCATGAACCGACTCTACCATGAACCGACTCTACTATGAACCGACTCTACTATGAACCGACTCTACCATAAACCGACTCTACCATAAACCAACTCTACTATAAACCAACTCTACCATGAACCGACTCTACTATGAACCAACTCTACCATGAACCGACTCTACCATGAACCGACTCTATTATGAACCGTAAGTATGCTAACGAGCCCTTGCGGAACTTGCGATCGGACGCTTGAGCGCCTTGGTCCTGGAGCCAACCCACTTGGGAGTGTCCTGGTGTGCTTGCTGACTTGAGTACCCAAAGCACAGCATGGGGCAGGCAGCCACCCAATATGTCAAACAGCCGTCCGCTCGTCCATGGCTTTGTATTTTTTTTGTTAGACATCCACATTTATCTCAGTAGCGATGAGCTCAGGGATGAACAGCCAAGTCAATGTAGTCAGCACCAAGAACGACTCCATATCGTCCGCCGATCATAAACCTTGCCAATTGCCATATAGATGCTGGCTTTTTGATGTGTATGAGCGTAGATGGGGGTCACCTGTAATTCAACCAGCCCTCTTTCACCATGTCATTGGTGCTGTCAGGTGCGCTCTAATGGACGGAATTGTCACTGGAAGTCATATTTGCGCAACGAATCTGATCTTCAACAACAGAAAGTCATGCGACACGGACAATAAACGCCTTGCCTACATAGCCAGAGCAGCCCAACCGTTACCCCCATTTGCCATGGAGCACCGTCTATTGTAAATTGTAGTTGTCTGACACACACACACACACACACTCACACACACACATCGCGGGGCAGGCGGCCCTGGAGGATTGAATCAATATCTCCTCTTAGAGAGCCGGCCAGGATGTCAGGAAGACATGAGGCCAGTCGGTCACAAGACCAGTCGCAAGATTGGTCACCAAATCAATCATTGGCCAAGGCTGTAGGTCAAGGTCAGAAGCTATGCTGTGCTTCTAACAAGGCTGGCGTTAGCGGTGACTACTTATAATCTCAGACTCCGTGCCTAACTCGAAGAGCCCTAGTTGTCCATTGCAACAAAGTAAAAAATGGGGGAAACAGCTCGTTCGAGCCTTTTGCGATGGTAGTACGTCTCAACGATAAAGCGAAAGGGCTCGTTAAAAATAGACGCCTCATGATGCCGCCTTTGTGGTCAGGCTACCCTACAAACGCCAAGAATGGTACGATTGAGGTCGCCTTCTCTCAGGGGCTTTGTCATGCGCTCCTTGTCGCTTCTGGGCTTTTCCGATGGACAATCCACCTGCAGGGATGGATTGATCATCGATGATGGGCTCACTTGGTTTCAAGCCGGCATGCCAGCCTTGTAACTGTTCCGTGTGGTGACCATGACATAATTATTTCACGAAATGGAGCATCTCAGACTGGACAGGGTACACAACGACACCGGCAGCCTTGGCGTGGATCGTAAATTTCCACTTGCGGCCACACCATTATAGCTCTGAGCCGAGCCAAAGTGTGACTGCCATATCTAGCCGCCACCAGAAGACATTAATAAGGCAAGAGGCGCCCGAATCCCGCTGAGTCGGGATTTCCTAGCACGGCGAGAAATAGTTCGCATGCAAGACAGACCAGCGTAGCGCCGACTATTAAGAGCTTCGACTGCCATGTGAGGCATTTCTGTCTCGACCTAGTCAGTAGCGCTTCTGCGGACAGTTACTGGAAGGCCAACATTAGTTCCACTGCTAGACTCAGCTTGGCCCCCGCAGCTCGTATCCGCAGTCCCAAGTGTCTTACCGCCAAGGGCGCGTGAACGCTGCCAAGCTGAAGTGAACGACACAAGCCAACGGACACAGCAGTTCCGGCTGTCCGCCCGTTTGGGCAGTATTATGGGGCAACTAATTGAAAGTGAACCAAGTTGGATGTTGGAAGACGATCCAACGCCAAGCTCGCTTCGAGTTGTCGATTGAAACCGCGAATACGTCATCCAAGCACAAACGGGTGCCATTCAAACACAAAGCTGGGCAAGACAGGCCCGCGTCCTTGATGCTTTTTTATGCACGCACATTGTTTAAAAACCCATCTCAAGGATGGGCGATCTATGGACGGGAACCACTGCAGATCCGCAAAAAGTTTCCGGACAAAAAGAGCTGAAACACGATGCTGCTGCGCAGACGGCGAGAGGGATTGAGTCAGCGCCAGTGAAAGGGAGCTTTTCGGTAATGCGGGTCGCCCCTGCACAGGACGAATGACTTCACATGGCTCCCTCGACTTTGTCTTTTTCTGCATGCTGGTGTGCATGTCTCGCAAGTCTGCGGCGTGGCACGTAATGATCCGAGACAGTCGTAGTTGATGGCCCAAGATCACCAACCTCACTGCGGACCGAACGATGCAGCCACCGGACGGCCCATGGTATTATTAGTGCCAGACCGACACTCGCGCGCGTGGCTGGATCCCCGCCATTCCTTGCTTGAACAGAGCCAAGCCCACGTCTAAGGGTGGATAGAGACATCGATAATACTGGAAGAGTACGGACTATTCCGCACTCGCGGACTACGACGCCAGACGGCTGCTACAATGTCTTTGAAAATGGTTATTTTTAATCCGACTTTTCATACCAAAATCGCCGCTGGCAGCATGACGAAAAGTTCACGAGGAAGAAGGCGCTTGCTGCGGAAGATGTGACACAATACAAAGGCAGAATGATGGCATCTGGCACAAGAAAGAGGTCGAGTCAAAGTGGGAGACAGGTTTCCGCCTAATGAGCGTCGCACGCGACCGTCAGCTGGCGAAACAGGGTATAATCCCGACAATGTAGCCGATTCGTCCGCCATGATCATGATGGCATAGACGTCCAGGACCACGTAAGCTGTCAGTCACTGGGGGCGGTGGGCCCTGCACTCGGTACGGAGCACTCCATAAGTACGAATTCTGCCAAGGGGAGAGGGGGAAAAGAGGTCCAAACAGCGGACGAGACAGAAGTGGCGTCTGTAAGAGGTATACTGGATAGAGCCCTTTCCCAGGCTGCGTCAGGTACATGAGATTTCTTGGCCGTCATATGCTGCAGAATGCACGCACATGGACATGCACGCGCGCACATCCCCCTTGGCTGGCGACTGGGGCTCTCTTGGCGCTGTGACCATCGTTTGTGCCGCGACTCGAAGGGGACTTTGAGACGCCCGGGACGCCTCAAACACGAGTGCAAGCGCTGGCTCAGGGACAAGGGCCGTCCGGGAGACGGGCAAACATAAAGCACGAAACGATGGGACGACACTTTCTCTGTTACCCGAGGTGCCCAAGGCAAACGGAGAGAGGTGTATGGAGTATTTAGAAGCAGCCCGATCCCATGCCATCGATTTGCGCATCGTGTCCATTGATCTCCTCTCATGGGATTGAGCCGGATCTGCGCATCGCCTCCCCTGACATGCATGGTATTCTGTCCATGCCCGCATCACCGCATCACCGCATTGTCGCATACGTTATTACGGAGCCAACTGGTCACCTCGACGCCAGTTCTTTGAAGATACAGATCGAGGGCGAAGCGACTATCGGCGTTTTCCGTCCACATCCAACGCCAGCCAGCCTGCACGGCAACGTCTGCTGACGGTCAACCGCAGCACCTTGTCACCGACCGTCATTTACCGAAAAAGTCCACGCAAGCTCGGTTCGTTCCCTTCTGCTCGGTGTTCTGGGGTGGTCGAGGAAAAAGGCCATCCTTCTACCCAACGTGACGTCGTCCGGTGCGCCCAGCCACCTGCAGACGATTAGGGCGGACGGCGCACGCGCGACTGTATCCGGTGTAGTCGCGCATGCAATATACAGACTTTGGGTTTAGCTCCAGGCACTGCCAAAGAGGCTTGGTTTTCGATTCCTGAGGAGAACCCAAGGCCGGATCGCACTTTCACACGGCCGGTTTACAAGACTGTTCGGACTAGTTCCACACTTGACGCAGGCCCAGTTATTAGTGATCCCTGGCGGCTCGAGCAAGAAAGCGACGACAAGCTCGGTCGGAAAGCGCGGATTTGACGTCGTTGATTGTTCTGCGCCAGCCCCGGCGTCTCCATGGTTTTTTTTCTCACTCAAATTGAACAAGGCAAAAACCTTAATTAGAGACGGTACCAACCCGTCAAAGGACTCCGGGGGAGTACTCGTTTGTAGTCGCACGTCAGGCGCCATCTTGCACTGGCCATCCTTCTTTGTCTGCTTAGAGGTCCAGGAGTCGACGGAGTACTTTGACAGACATTCGCCGGTCGAGCCGAGCGCGTGACATCGATTGCGATCAAAGCAGGATTCGAATCGAAACACACCATTCGACGTTACAAACGCGACGCTGTAAGTTCGTCATTCCCTGCGCACGTCTTGCTCGCTTGCTGGTCGGTCCTTTTGATGTTTTCTCTACATTCTCCCCGCTACAACAGCACCCTCATTGCGCCTTTTTTTTGTCTCTTCCTGAAAGTACTCTACGGTCTTGCGCTTTCGTCACCGTCGGCAGCCGGAAGAGACCTCAGACACTAAAAAAGTCTTTTGGCTTGGCTTTACATGCGCTCCGTACCCAGCCGTATGTTGGACTCCGAAATATCCGCGCACACCACTTGCCCACAACCCGTTACGTTGGACTCGGCAGCACGTCCGACTGCACTGCCCAGGAACTTGTTTTCTGTTTGACTCTGCTGCGACCGCCTGCTGATCTTTGGTCAGACTACAAGAAGCCCGCCACCACCCGGGTCCGGCTTTCCTCCTGCGCTCTGCTCGATTCTGCTCCGGTATTGCGGAACGAGGCCAAAAAGCGAGCACCAATACACACGTCTCTCACGTTGCCAGTCAAGTGCATCGGAGCAGACGCTCACATCGGTCTGCTTGTCCTTGTGGCGCAGAGTCTTCTACTTACCAAGATCCGACTGTGCATTCGGCCAAGCAGCCGAACAGCCGACAGCTCCTCTTATACCGAGCCATTTAAGAACGCAGCAGTCTGGAATCCTCCCTTCCTGGTCCCAACACGCCTGTTATTGTTCAGAGGCACAGCATTGCACAGCGTTGCACAGCCTGCGACAGCCCCAGGTGGCTGCAGCCCCAAGCAATGACGACCAACCAGACATCCGAACAGACTCTCCAGCTGCAAAACATGTTTCCGCATTCGCGACAGCGGTCTGCGAGCGGGCGGCAGTCAATAAGCATGGTTCGCAATCGAGGTTGGTGCAGTTTGACTATCCATTCATTCCAAGCAATCCCCAACCTCCATCGCGTCACGGGCCCGGTTTAATCCAGGCGTCATGACAGGCCCATCAGCCGCATCGCGCTGGTGGGCAAATCCGAGCCAACCAGTGTGGCCATCACCCTGGGCCCCCCCCTTTCCACCCCGGTTACCTCTGCGCCCCCTTTGGCCACTGCCACTTCAGCAGCACGACTTGGCCGTCATCCCGGTGCCAAGCCATCCGGTCAGCTGCTAGTGCAGGTCGAATGATATTACACAACGGATGTGCAGGCAAGCAATGGCCACTCTGGGACTTGTACATGGAATGTGCATATTGTCAGCAAGGCCTGATGACCTCACCTTCCAAGTTATGCCCAAATCCTTTCATTTTACCGCCGACCGCCGACTGGCCCGTTCGGCCCACCCGCCTTAGTCGGTGGTGGTGGATTCTCCCTCGGCGCTTCCAGAGTGCATCGGACCTAGACCAGACCTGGAGACTGGCGCACTCGCGCTAGATGCCCTGGGCAGAAACACACAACAGACAGACGGCCGGCTGACGTGCATTTACAGTTCTCTCCTTCATGTCGCAGTTCTCGGCCGCCTCACGAACACCATCACCACCGGCCACACCGCCCGATGAGGCCTCCGCCATTCGTCTCAAGAAGACACCACATCGTGCTGCGTCAGATCCCTTTCCCGATCACAACATCGACGCCATCCGCCGTCCCATCACGCCTCCATTCCGGCCCGAGTATGGCAGCCCGCTGAACACATCCTCGCGCAACAGCGCTCCGCAGCAGCGACAGCGCAGCTCATCGCGGCCACTTTCAATGGTGCAGACTTACCACCCGCCCATCATGGATATCAACGAGGACACCATTCCGGAGCTTCAGCCAATCTTCACACTGCTCAATAGCCACTCCAACAAGCTGTACCAGGAGGGATATTTCCTTAAATTGGATGATCAAAATACTCGTAAGTCGTGACCACTCCAAAACGCGTCCCCGCGCGCTGGCTCTTCAACGAGTGATTCGCATCAAAGCAAGATGCCCTATTGACGTTTGGTGCAATAGAGGGTCGACCCAACGCCGACAGGACCTGGACAGAATGTTTTGCCCAACTTGTTGGCACTGTACTCTCGCTATGGGATGCGGCAGAGCTGGACGCGGCCGGCGAAGATGGCGAAGTCTTGCCCAAGTTCATCAATCTCACGGATGCGTCGATCAAGATGGTACGTTTGAGTCGCGCGCGTCGAGCCCTCATGCCATGAAAGGTCCCGTAGAGTTACCGATGGCTGCTGAGTCGAGGGAGCCTTGCTGACTGTGAACCCCGGCTGCAGATCGAATCACTGCCTACGCGATCCAATGATGAGCAACCGCTCCAGAACATTCTGAGTATCTCTACAGCAGGCAGAAATCGATATCTTCTACACTTCAACTCACACCACTCGCTGATCCAGTGGACAGCCGGCATCCGACTTGCCATGTACGAGCATTCCATCTTGCAGGAGGCTTACACGGGTGCTTTGATAGCCGGGAAAGGCAAGCTGCTCAACAACATCAACGTCATCATGGAGAGGACGAGATTCAAGTCTGAGCAGTGGGTCAGAGTCCGATTCGGTGCTGGGGTGCCCTGGCGTCGCTGCTGGTGCGTTGTGTCCCCTCCAGACGAGAAGGAATATCAGAAGATGCAGAAGGAAATGAAGAAGAGGTCCCCTTACGATCGATCACACGCGCCGATTCTCAAGGGTGATATCAAATTCTACGACACGAGAAAGGACGGCAAGAAGCAGAAGAAAGCCCAACCGATAGCCACAATCACGGATGCATATTCGGCGTACGCGATTTACCCTCAAGCCAAATCGCTAGTTGACGCCTCCACCCTACTGAAGATTGAGGGCAATGTTACTGTCCACGCCGATCCACCGTCATCTACGGAAGGGTTCATCTTCATCATGCCAGAGGTTCACCCAGCTGTTAGTGGATTTGAAATGCTGCTTCGATTCTTGTTCCCTACTTGGGATGCCTTCGGCTTGTACGGTCGCCCGGGCAGGTTGGTTGCCAGCACCCTGGATCCCCGGTCTCTGATGTTTGCCATGCCCAAACACAGAAAGTATGGCTACCTGGAGATTCTCGATATTACCAACCTGATCCTTGAGGAAGGAAGCTCCAAGTGGACTGAAAGGGACTGGCGCAAGCGGCTGAAGGAAGCAACCGGAACTCGAATGAACGCTCTCGATGACGGCACCAGGTCACACTCACGCAGCGCGAGCCGCTCGAGTGCCAGACTTAGCTTCGGAGCTGGCAACAAACCGAAAGTAGGCTTCGCCGATGGATCGAATGAGGTATGATGTCGCTCATCGGGGATTTTCTTGATTGATGTGTATTGACCGACTGCCAATAGCTGCAGTCCGGGCGTGAGCCTCAACATTTGCGAAACGTTTCCGATCCCAATCTGAGCTTGCGAAACGGATTTGGCGCCGCTGGCCATTCTCCTCAGCGTCAGCAGCTTCCTCTGCGGAATGGACCTGCCGGCAGGATAACTCCTGGCGAGGCAGCAAGCTCGGACGAGGAACCCGGGTCATCGCCACCGACCATGCACAGCCTCGAAGCCATGCGGAGTCTGCAGACTCCGGAACCAGTTTCGCAGCCGCCCGCGTTCAGCCACGGAGCTCGGGCGCGACCTACCAGCAAGGTCTACCACTCTCCCGAGCTGCGACGGGCCAACAGCCGCCTGTCCAGCTCGACGCTGGCCCAGATGGCCACTGCAGGAGGCATGGGAAGCGCGGACGAAAATTATGGCGAACTCCCGCCGCGAAGCCGGGATGGTGAACATGGTGTGTTTGAAGGACCCCGCAGGTAATCACACGAACACAATGCTGACCGCGGTGGCTAATTGCCAGACCAGAGCTTGGCACAGTACAACCACTCGCCTTCAAGGCGTCCGCCGCCACCAGCTCTTGCTCTTGCTCCCCAGCGCTCACATTCTCCGATGGGGCCCCCGAGTCCCAGCCCCTACGGGCAAAATGCTAGTCTGGGTTCGGGAAACCCAGATGGTAGGCGCTCGCCTTATGTGCCCGGTTCAGCTGGCCATCCACCTCGCTCGCCCCATCCCCATCAGCCAGGGCCGCGACCTGACCAGATGCGGGCTCCTCATGGACCGGGGGGCCATCCTGGGTCGCCCGGGCCATCGGGACCATATGGTCGCGGTGGACCTTCACCAAGCCAAACATCACCGTATGGCCCTCCGGGCCAGTATCAAAATTACCGCCCCGGACCGGGCGGAATGGGGGGACCTGGCGGTCCTCCTGTACCTGGAGGTCGCGGCGGCCCTCCTCCAGGTCATCCTTATCGAAAGCCGGTACCAAGACAGACGCCGAGCATTACTCCTGACCATATTATCGATCACTATGCCTCGGAAATGTACCATGCCGGCCCCCCGCCCGATCAAGATGGCCCTTTACCGCCTCACCCGCATATGCAGGGAGAGCCGGGCACTAGGAGGCAAAATGACCTTCACGAAGATGAGCGCCCCCGGGCTGGTGTCTTGAAAACGGTTGGTGGCGGAGAACTTCCTCTGCAGAGGCCCTCTGAGCATGACATCCCAGACGTCAATTTCGGGCCCACTGTGAACTACGGTGCTCCAGCCATGCTTCGCAAACAGATGCCGCCTCCCGGCGAGCATGCCCTGGCCGGTTCGCTGCCCGGACAGCACTTCTCAGAGCAAAGACCTCACATGGGTGTACCGCAACAAGGCTCCATGAGGCAAGATGCTGTGGACCAGACCCAAAGGAAAATGCCTTGGCAGCCTGCCGGCAATCATCCCGGGTCAAACTTGGGATCACCGCCAGGGCTTAGAGCGATGACCCCCGAACAGTACGTCCACCAGCGACCCGGGCCAGGTTCACCCCAGTACGCCGGTAATCTCTCTGCGAGAGGCCCCGGCATGGGTCCCAGGACGCCGAGTCCTCGTCTGCCTTATCATCATGCCGGTCGAGGAACCATGGGTCCTCAGTTCCCCATGAACGGAGGGCCCGGTAGTCCTGGCGGCTTCCCTGGCCAGGCGCGACCCATGGGTCCGCCGTCTCCCGGCATCCCTTCTCCAAGTCATCACAACGTGCCCGGACATGTTCCCGCTCATGATCAATATCACGGCCAAGCGTTTTGATGAGTTACCTGACGCCGCAGAGGAAAAGAAGAAAAGCCTGGCTCGCAGGGTCGAGCTTACATGGTGATGGACACATCTCGCTAGGCGGCGGAAATGTATCCTATCACGTCAACTCTGCACATGCTTGTTTTCTCTACTTCCGTTTCTTTTTTACCTTTACCCTTTCCATCATTCCTTTTGTCGGATCCATGAGACGGACTCTCACATACACACAAAAATGGGTCAGGTATCCGATGAACTGGTGCACAGCGTTGCGAAATACTCTGGCGGCAGTCCGAGTCTCAACCTCGCGGTGACGAGGATCGGGAGTTTTCTCCCGATGACTATGGTCTTTCTATCCTTGGGTGATTGGCAGGCGGCTTGATCATTTTTCTCTGTTTGGGGACATGTGGAATAGTCTAGCATAAGAGACGGGCACGAGAAATATGTCAGCGCTCACTTGAGTCGCGCATAACGCCGCACAGGTAGTCAGATACCCGGGCATGTTCGAAATCGACTTGACTGATGGCGGTATCCTGTTGCCGTAGAATTTCGGACTGAATTGAATAGTTGTGGAAATTGGAAAAATTGAAATGCAACAAGACCCGTGATGACGCGATAGCCGATGGTGTTTGCCATGCTCGGTACGGAGTCCAGGGCAATACCCGGTGCAGGGCACGGCATCAAAACAGCACCTAAAGCAAAGTACTTGAGTACTCACTCTCACAGTAGTCGCTGGAATTGCGGGGGTGGTTGCGGCAGTCACTCGAATCCCGATGAAGAGGGTAGACCCGGATCTGGAGGTACCCCAGGTTCACAGCAAACAATGAGTGGTCCTACACGAGTGGTGAAGGTGCAGGCCGGCCTTGATTGGGTGAGAGTAAGGGGCCGCCAGTGCACGTATCGTGATGATGGATGCAATCACGTTGCATGGACGAAGCACACACGTCATTGCGCCTCGGTATCACTCTGAGCTGCCATACCAAAGAGGTGAGGGCGGAAAGGTGGGCAAGGTGACAGCGGCCGACTGGCTGTCAGGGCAGGTGATGGCGGCATGCAGGGCTGGCGTGGCTTGACTGGGGGGGGTGTCCAGTGGGCCGCCCAAGGCGCCAGAGGCAGCTGACGGTTGGCCCTGTCCCGTGCGCGCCGCCCGCTCGCGCTGCGGCAAGGCGGCTGGGACGCCGCCAACAATTTCGGGGCTGTCGAATCATGAGCCCAAAATTTTAGCCTCTCGAGTATTATTAATTACCTGGTGCCTAGTAAGGGGACCAAAATACCATATTCACTCACTCGGCGGATGGTGCTCGGCAACCGCGCCCGCATTGAAAAGTACACATCTGTAGGGCCTCATTTAGCAACGAGAGATGGAGACACAGACGGACGGCAGCTTTTTATCTACTGAATGCATCATTCCCTGTCTCTGGCTCGAGAGAGAAAAGCCCCTCCCCTCTCCTCCTCCTCCCCTTGCATCCAGTCCCTTTCCGCTTTTCGGCCCCCCCCCCCAAGATTCGCATATACAGTATAAAGCACTATATGTTATTTGCGCCCTTGTCCTTGCCCGTCGTCGTCGGTCGAGAAACGTCGTCGAGTGGCACCTGTTTCCCCCCGGCTTCGTGAGCTTGCTTGACTCCACAGACGACTTTTCCGGTTGGCTTGCGGCCCTCGTGCGACTGCCGCCTCATTTGTCTTCTCCGCCAACATCCTCTCCGCAGTCTACAGCTTCAGCTCGTCCCGATCTCTGCGATTGGGCCCAGCTGCGGCGGGTGCAACAACACCCAGTGTCGGGTCGCTCGCTCTCAAATGGATGGCGATGAGCCCACGCAAGGTACGGACTCAGCCCTGAGCAGATACGATGCCAATGGAGGTTTCTGATGGTCGCAGCGACCCAAGATGTGCTCGATCCGCGACGAATAGGGAAACAAAACACCGGCTTCTCCGACGAGGACATTTCCGACATCATCTGTGTGTTGTATCCTCACACAGAGTCGGCGCGGGTCGAGGTCCGAAGACTGGCCTTGGAGGATTCGCCTCACATCATTGGCAAGAGCGAGGCAGATGAGGTGCAACCCGACTACGAGCTGGAAGACGACGCGAGTCGGTTCGAGGCCCATCCGCCCCGCCATCATGGAAACCATGCCATCATCTTGAAGCTTTCGTCCCTGATCAAACACCCGTCGGCCGGTTTCGCTTTCGGTAGGAACAGGACTAGATGTGATGTTGTCTTCGTCAACGACCCTCTGCGGCGCGTGAGCAACATCCACTTCCGAATCTACGTCAACGAGTATGGCAACGTCATGATCGAGGACCAGTCCACCAACGGCACCCTCGTCGACCGCCAGCTGCTCAGCTGTCGTGCGAGGCCCGAGAACCCGCAGATTGTGAACAAATGGGTGCTGAGCTCGGGCAATCTCGTCAAGATCCCGCTGCACACCGAGACCCAAGACCTGGTGTTTCTCGTCCGAATACCACGTCGCGACGACCATCATGACCGTGCCTACATTGCCAAGGTTGACCAATACTTTGCTCAACACGGCTGTGCTCCTGGTTTTAATGCCGAGTCTAGACGGGATGCGAACCCAGGGACGGTGGATATCTTCAAAGTTCCTGGCGGTCCTCTGACAGCAAGACACGGCACCACTGCGAGTCCTTCTTCGCAGAAGCCCAAAGATTCTTCGCGAGCGGCAGGCGGGCAGACGGAATGGAAGGGGTCCGGAATGTATAATCGGACGGGCATCATCGGCCAGGGAGCCTTTGCCGTAGTCCACAAGGTCACTGCCAAATATGATGGGCGTCCCTACGCGGCCAAGGAGATTGAGAAACGGCGCTTCATCAAGAATGGTATTCTCGATCAGAAAGTCGAGAATGAGATGAAGATCATGCAACGTGTACAACACGTAAGTCACCGGCGTCTCTTCTTTTTTTTTTGAGCCCCCTTCCGCGTATTGCATCACCTGTTACTTGTTTCGTTCCTCGGTTTTTCCTGCAAATCTCGGGCGTGCCTGGGCTCACAAGATGTCGCACAGCCAAATATCGTACGCTTCATCGAGCATTTGGACTGGGAGGAAAGGCTGCTCATCATCATCATGGAATACGTTCCTCATGGCGACTTGAGCAAGACCGTCTCGGCCCCAGGCTCTGGGCCACTAACCACGAAAATGACACAAACTGTGGCAACGCAACTGCTTAGTGCCCTGGGATATCTACACGCAAACAATATCACGCATCGAGATGTGAAACCCGATAACATTCTAATTCACTCGTTCGACCCATTGGTGGTCAAGTTGACGGACTTTGGTCTTTCAAAAATGGTTGAGAATACCGACACTTTCCTGCAGACCTTTTGCGGCACTCTGTTGTATTGTGCACCCGAGGTATACACCGAATACACAGAATATGACGACAATGGGCTGAGGGTGCGAGGGCAGAAAAGGCGACGCATTCCTGGGCAGAGATACAATCACGCTGTTGACATTTGGTCCTTGGGCGGTGTCTTGTTTTATTGTCTGACGGCCGCGCCGCCTTACCCCGTCAAATCTGGCATTAGCTACTCTGAGCTGCTGCACATGATCATGACGACTGATCTGAATGTGGCTCCCCTTCTTGACAAGGGAGTGACCGATGCTGGCATCGACTTCATTCAGCGCATGCTGCAGAGAAGACCAGAACATCGCGCCACGATTCCCGACTTGCAGACTCACGCATGGCTCGCCGGTTCCGGATCCGTTGTTCAGGCCTCTCAGTCGTATGACGAGATCACAGATGATGAGGAGTACCCATCGCAACTGCAGCTGCCGACAAATGTCATGGACGACAGGATCAGCGACTCAATGAGCGATCTTTCGAATGAAGAGATGAATCCGTCAGCCAGCGAGGCTCAGCAGCAGTCTCGCTTGTTCGGAGAAGTCGGCGCATCTGCGTTGGCCAGTTCTGGAGTGATGCCCGCCGACTTCCTCAGTCTGCGCCCTGGGGGGAGTTCCGATGCGATGGACATGCTACAATCACAGATCGATGAGGCCTATGATTCAGCGGACTCGCACTCGGTGAGAGGAAAGAATCAGCAAGCCTATCACCATAACACGACGTGTCTATTTCCGAACCAGTCTGCGGATCAATTGCAAAGCCTTGTCGCGGACGTGGCGTCTCAAAGCCTCGGTGACCACGACTCCTACAGAGCCGGTCCGACGACATTACCTCACCTGTCCCTCTCGATGGATCCGAGCACGAGTAAGCGAAAGCCGCCGTCGTCGAACGAGGCGAGCGGCGATTATGATGATGAGAACACGCCACCGGTGAAGCCTATCATCAAAAGGCTCAAATCAGAGAGCAGTATCTCGGAAGACACACCGGAGGAAGCACTGGCGGAATTCAGACTCCTCGCTCGGATGCCTCAGGTGATGAGACTCGATTCCGGGAGACAGATAGACTTGCCCGTGAGCAAAATAGAGTTCTGGGAACAAGACAGAGCGACTTGGCACCTCGACTACCCCGAGATGACGCAGCTGCAACACGACGCGTTCAAGAAAGCCGCTCATGATGGCGGGGAGGAGTTTGGTCCTGGGAAGACGGCGCTCTGGAACCTGGCAATGAAGCACTTCCCTCCCACTGCAAGGAAGCCCGGGCTCGAACTCGAAGGGCGGGACTGGAGCAGAGCGACGGACGCTTCGGATGAGTTCCCTGCGACGGCAGCACCAGAGAGATCCAGTCAGCTGCCAGACACGTGCCCGCCCGATGCGAAGATTGTCGTGCCCATTCAGGGCGAAACCGTCACGACGAACCGCCTCCTCGCCTGGGCCGAGACTGATGCTTCCTCCTGCGTCCAGGGCGTCAACCTGCCCATGACTGACACGTTGCTATCCTTTGGCCGCGGGCTCGACAACACCAACGTCTTCCCGGATGGGCAAGAGCTGCGAGTCCCCAAGTACGCCTTCAAGCTCATGCTGTGGAAGGAGGGCTTCGACCCATCCAGACCCCCCTCGTCCTCCAAAGGCAGCGAGGGGCAACCGCCGTGGACCGGACGAGACGACGCCTCCGCCTCCTCGTACCACATCTGGCTCTCGACCAAGGCCACGCTCGGCATCAAGATCAATCACCGCACGCTTGCGTCCTCGGAGCCCAAGAACCCCGGCGGCCCTTCCCTGCACTGGGTCAAGCTGCATGACGGCGACTCCCTCGTCATCTGGGGCAGTTCCGACACGGCTGCCCGAACGCGCCTCACCTTCCGCTGCATATGGGGAGGGTCGGCGACGCGACGTCCCGCCCACGACCCGTGGTTGGAATTCGCATCGGCCTCGACCGCCGCGAAGCTGGACCTCGCGTGCCAGCGCACCGAGCGCCGCATCAAAGAAGCCATGGAGCGGAACATGCGCGTGCGCGAAGCCAAGGCCCAGTGGGCCGAGCGCAAATACTTGTCGGTCGAGAGCGAACGCGAGCGCAGCCGTCTCTTCGAGGCCAAGAGGCAGGAGGCTGTGGCTTTTCTGAAGGCAAGAGAGGCGCTCGCTGCGAGGCCTCGACGTACTTCCCCAGCTAGTGCGCCGGCGACGAGCCATTCTTTGCATCCTGGGGGTCACTTGCGCTTGGGTCCCGTCACGCGCTGATACACCGATAAGGGTGAAGAGAGAGTCGTGGGGGAACACAAGGACACTACGGACGCGGGTAATGGATGGGTGCATCTGAGAAGCCACGATCGATCCAAGGATATCACGGATGTGAGCATCCGACGGTGTATTTGAGAAGCTGCACAAATTTATGGACATGGAGTACCTGGGAAATAACACCGCAAGCGGGTATCGTGCACATGCATGGGACACAACCAGTGAAGCGAGACACCGGGGTCGTGAGGCGTTGTTTTCTAGTCCGTCTTGTTCGGCACAGAGCACAAGCAAGTCCTTTTATTTGGGTACGAACGCGCATTTGCCTCCAATATGAAAGTCAAGAAGAAAGACTAGACGAAAGAAGGACAAGAAATACCAAAGGGGCGGGCAGATGTAATCTGTCCTTTTCTGTGACAGGTCCAGAGCAGTACCGCAGACTGCAACAACTCAGTTCCACAAATGCAATGAGCTTAAACATGTGAGGACCCCCCCACTGACGACGTGATTGCCAAGAGATAAACTCGCACAGGCCCTTGATGGATTAAGTTTTCCCCCTATCATTTGTGACAATTGATGACAAGTCTCGTGGATTTTGCTCCTTTTTTGAGCTAAAGAAATAATGAGTCTCGATATTTCCCATGTTCTTGCTGCTCGGACGTGTTGAAGGGACGTCAGAGACAAGTCGAGACTGTGTGTTGTGAAAAATGCACGTCGACCTGCGTGCAGCTGGTACAGGTAAAATAGGACGTCGACATGGTCAACTTGAGCGTTGCGAAATAGTGGACGTTGACCCAAGTCAAAACTGAACGAGGGGGAAAAAAAGCCCCTCGACTTGACTCCAATCGATACATGTCAAAAGTGGACGTTGACTCAAAGGTCAACTTGGGCGTGGTGATATAATGGGCGTTGAGTCAAGTCGAGACTGAATGTTGTGAAAACATGCTCATCGACTTGAATTCAGCTGATACAGGTTAAAAGTGGACGCCAACTCAAGTCGAATGAACGTTGTGAAAAACTGCAAGTCGACCCTGGATTCAGCTGATACATGTACAATGTACACGTCAACTCAGGTCAACCCGGATTCGGCTAATACATGTACAATGTACACGTCAACTCAGGTCAACCCGAGCCGTGCCAAGTTGTCATGGCTTGAGGCGCATCATGCAGCCTCCGTCGTTGGGGGTGGTATGTTGCTGAATTCTGTGGATGTGCGTCAGTCCTGCCTGACCTTATCGAGTTGCTCCAATCTCGCGCTCACTACGTACCGAGAAGCATCGGCCCCGACACTGGCGATGACGGTGGCGATGCTGGCTCCTCGACGATGGGTTCTGGAATACGATCATCGGGTCCCGTGCTCGGGTATGTCTTGCGGGCATCAGATCGATGGCCACTCATCCTTTCCCATGAGCTGTTCAGTCCAATCTCCGAGAAAGGGAACACTCGCCGACGCGGCTTATAGTACGGGTTTGGCTTCGGGTTGTCCGTAGCGCCCGAGAAGTCGGAGAACATGGAACGAATGTTCAGTCCGCTCGCTGGCTTTGGTCGTGCCCTGCTCTGGTTGGAGGCGGATGAGAACGAGAATGACGACGTTCCTGGGCTTTGCTGGCTCGACTCAGCGCCATCGTCTTGCGTACGGTATCCTGTGCCGTGGCTGCCATATTCGGATCGGCTGTCGTGACCGAATGACCTTGACCGGCCGGAGCTGCTATAATCGAAAATGCTGAACTGAAGTCCTGGTCTTCCGAAAGCTCCTCGAGTCGATGCGAAATGAACTGGATCGGAGTCTCGTCCATTTTCACCAGCAGCAGAGCTATCCGCCTGGAAGGGAGGATCCGCAGAAGATGGAGAGAAGTGACCAGAATGGTAGTCCGCAAGGGGGGATCTTTGACGATCGCCATCGACGTTGGACTCTCGTGGAGTCTCTCGCTGTGTAGCAAATGTCTTCCCGAAAACACCTTGACAGAATGCGGGCTGGTCGATGCGACGTGAGGATGCCTTGGAATAGCCGTCTCCTGCCTCGCCAAATGGACCACCAGGCAGCTCAGTAGGACGAGCCCATGTCGCTGATTGGCAAGTAGGTTTGATCTCAATTTCAGAAGTGTTTTTTACCAATTGATCTGCCGATGAAGTCGCAGAACGCCGAGTTTGCTCGCACTTGCTGCTTCTGTATCGTGATGGCTCTTTATCTACCGCGCTATCGTTGGACTCAAGATTGGTGTTGTCTCCTTTCGTCATTGTGGAAGAACGTTCTTCTCCTTGATACAAGGAGCTGCTGCGACCGCTCTTCTTTGGTGGAAGGTTGAATGCATCTGTAGGCGAATGCACGTCTTCGACATAGGGCGCCTGATATGCTCGATTATTTTCAATGCTGTTGAGGCGCTCGTCGCTACCACGCGATGATGGCACTCTTTGTGCGCGCCGCTGGGCTGATCCCAGCTTGCGGCCAGGGTAGAAAGGTGATGATAGAGCGGGACTGATAGGCGCCGATAGACCTTGGCCCAAGGCTGCGTCAATTTGTAGCTGACTTGAATCTTTCCCCTTTTTCTTTCTCGGCGAGGCTTTAACATGTCTTACATGAAACGAGCCGGCAGAAGGCTTGCTCGTCGAACTCTCCGTCATTGACGAGCAAGTATTCAGCGACGAAGACGCCTTGCTATCAGCATTATCAGCTGCATCTTGTAAGACCTTTCAAACCTATCAGCGTCGAAATCTTGTACATTACGGGAAGGGATCACTCACTACTCCCAGTGTCGATGCTTCGTTCATACCCTCCAGGCCCCGAACCTCGCCAGTGCAATTCCCGCAATAGTTGGGGAGAAGCGGCCGACCAGGCTTCGCTTTATGATGGCTGTGGAAGAGCTTGGATCTGACTTTGCCACAACCAAAACAGAAATGATGACAATCTGAAATGCCCTTCTCAAGCCTTCTCTTGCGACACAAAGAGCAATAGTTGAGGATGGGGCTGTGTCTCAACGCGATAGGGTGCTTTTGGTGGAATGAGGGCGACCTGATTGAGCCACAACCTGAGCACAGATGATGTTGGATGGTCAGGGACGGGCTTCTGCCTCTCTGATGAGGGCGGCGCGATGCTGTCTCTAGAGGCTCTTGAGCTGGTGATGTAGCTTGATTCGTATCGATCGCAGGTCTGACATTCTCCTTCTCTTCATCGTCAAGCAGAGAATCGCACGGCTTAGTGCATTTTCTGCTGGGAGAGTGAGGGGACTGTCCTGTTCGTGATTTTCCAAATACCATGCTGTTTATCAAGCTGTTGATCTGCCTCTGTAGTGCATCGTAATCATGTTGAAGATGTTTGTCGAGTGGGTGCTTCTGCATCCTGCTCCGAATATGATCTTGGGTCTGCTGCATCCTTCCCAGCTCATCAATTTGAGCTGTTTGAGGCGGCTTCGGCTTCCCTTGGCTGCCGGCGCCGACTCTGGCTGGCGGAGAATAAGGTGCTGACGCTGGGAGAAAGACAAGGGGCATTGGATAATGATTGACAAAAGTCGGCGCTTGGTGTTTTGCAAAAAAGTGTGCCGGTTGGCTCGGCACGTCAAGCCGAGTAGTCTGGTGTCGTACCGAGCAACCCTTGGCGCGGGGAGATTCTCGATCATGAGATGAAGGAGGAATATTCGACTGGACACCAGTATCTGCTGGTGCCAGAACATTTGCATGCAACTTAGTTTTCAATTTCTTTCTCGCAAAGGGTTTTGAAGAAAGTGAACGCTCTTCGCTGGCCTGACTCTCCTTCTTTGCCGCAATGTTCATCTTTGAACGAGCCCATGGCCGAGCAGCCTTCGGAGACTTGCTCCGAGCTTTGCGGCGCCGCACAAGCCCACTTCGCGAGCTCCGTGATGTATGCTTTGGCTTTTTGATCGAAGGGCATGAAGACGCGAATGTCTCAGTTTCACTGCTGTGCGATGTAGACTCATCATCCCTTTCAAGTCGTTGTATCGGCGGGCTGTCATTAGACTTGTCTGATACAATCACTTGTCGACAGACCCTGAGCCGAGCGTTGCGTTGGTCTGCGAGCTCAACGTCACGACGAGACGGCAGCCCGAAAATGGCCGATAACATATCAAAGTCCGGATCGTCAGCGGCATGAGAGTAGAGTCGTTTCCATTTGCTGCCCATCCTGCCGGAAAAGAGCAAAAAGGGGGGTTAAAGGTCTTGAGGTAGTAATATCAAAGCATAAGCAAAGGACAATTGGGATCAGACAGTATTGTGGCACGAGAAGGAAAGCGGATGCAAAAGTGAAACGTGACGAAAACTCGGCTGGCATGTGGGAATTCTGCTTTTCACAGCTCTGGCACTGCTGTCCCTGCCTAAGCACTTGCATGAACCGGCCTCACACCTGCAGCCAGCTGCCAGCCGCCAGCGCATGGGCCACATTTGTCCAGACGGAAACGGCGTGTCGGTGAATAGATTGCGCATTTGACTGATTCCCTTCCACACAAGTCCTTGCTTCTGCCTCCTTTTCTCTCGAATACATGAAATAATCTACAACAAGCTACTGGCCGCTCTGGTCGTATCACAAGGTTAGGTACTTTCCCAAATCTCTTTTCGTCTATAGCCCAATCCCACAAGCACCTTCACCGAGTCAAGAAAAGACCTAGTCTACCCGTAAGACACGAGCTCCTTTATTAGGAGCCATCTTTCTCTTCTGGCTCTTCTCAAAGGCCGCCACAGCGGCGTGATCTCGACCAACATTGTCGAGATCTTTGACCTTGTAGATGCGAATAATCCAGTTATCACTTGTGAAAGCTTCCTCCAAAGTGTTGAGGACTGGGCCTTGGTCGGGAAGACGAACACCTCGGACGCGATCAGTGGCTTGGCCCGCGGGGAACAAGCTGTGATAGTTGTAGTACGACATTTTGTACCTGACACAATTGAGTTAGCAACGACATCGCGCCCAAAATGCATCCATCTGGACTCACATCAGGCTGTTCTTCATGGTTTCGGTGGCGTCCGCGTCGACTTTGTACTCTCCCCTGTCTGTGAAGAAGTCGCGCTCCTTGACCTCATCGGGCCAGATGCCCTCGGCGATTCGCACCATCCAGAGGAACTTGTTGATATCGTCACCCGAATACCCGAGGAGAGCCCCAAAGACAACCAGGACATAGTCAACCTCGTGTTGCCGCATGATGGGATAGCTGACTTCCTCCCTTGAGCTCATGGCCTTGCCAACTGTCGCAATATGCGTATTATTCCACGTGTTGTTGTCCACGAGCGTCGGCCGGTCAGCCATGCCACCGATTTGGTATCCATAGTCCCACCAAGACATAATCTTTGCGTCCTTCTTGGTGTTCTGTCGGAGCCACTGATAGGCTTCACGGTAATCGTCGATAATGTGTTGGCTTCCATCCGGCATTCGGCTGGCAAGCACCACCGAGGGCGACGAATACGCATTCGAGGTGACCCAGGTGCAGTGCGTCACAAACACGAGAAGATACACGATGACAGAAGCAACGACAACGAATTTCGATGAGGCGTGAAAGATGCCAACGGTTGGTTTCTCAGTCCCTCGCAGTCCGTTCGGCCCCTTCGAGGACTTCTTGGGCGAGGTTTCGGCGTTTGCACTCTCCACAACCTTGGGGTCCGGAGCTTTGGCTGACATGTAGACATCAAGCATCTTGGACAAGGCGATGGCGGCAGCAACGCAGACAATTGGCGTCAAGGTCAGCATGAGTCGCACCATGACACCAGCAAAGTAGCTTCCAAAAAGAGCGTAGACGACAATGAAGACATGTTCGTCACGAAGATCTTGGAAACACATGTATACACCAGCAGGGAACAGCCAGATCAGGAAGCTGAGGTCAAAGAAGAACGCCGGCCAGGCCGTAGGCTGATGTTCAGATACCGAGGCAATGATGGGGATATGAATCTTGGCGTAGCCAGTGTCCCAAAGGGAGTAGAAACGGCCATTCCAGGGCGCGATATAGCCAAGCGATGTAAGGCCAACGAGAGCAACAATGCCGATACCAAAGGTGGCTATCAGGATGGTGACGAGGAATGTTTGGAACTGTCGGCTAGGGATGGCAGATCTCACGTATTGGATGAAACCAATTAGTTGAAGAAAGCCAAAAATTCCTAGACGCAATGTTAGTTACCTTCAGTAGGGATCGAACGGATCAGGAGTCGTCTTACCTAGGGCGGGCATGTGTTCGCTGGTCTTCACAGGCAGGAAACCAACGAAAGGTATCTGCATGCTGGCAAGCGTACCTAGCGCGTACCACGTAGTATAGCTAACGTAGAGTCGGGAGCTATATCTGCCCATACAAATGAGGACAAGCGCATGGAGTGGCAGAAGGCAGGTGATGAATGCGTAGCCACCCCAGGACGCCACCATGTAGCCGTAGAAGAGCGCACACAGGGCCCCCCAAAGCATCGAGCCCAATTTCAAGGCTTTGATCCACAAATAAAATGTGAAGACAAGGAGGAAGATGGCGATGGCCTCGTTATCGTAACTCCCAGCAACGGATCGAGAAATGTATCCGGGAGCAATGCCCATAAAGATGGCGGCAAGCAGACCGGCCGAGGACGATGTGGTCATCTCATTGGTCAAGAGATAAGCTGCGTAAGCTGTGAGGCCCGAGAACGCCGGAGCAAGCAGGACACAAATGTTGCGAATATCGACGGGGACCGTGAGGGCTTTCAGAGCATGATATATGACGCCGCTTGTGACCATGAGGCCTGGGTACAGAGTTCCGCCCGTGACGCGACCGAGAGGATGCCATGTTCGATCATCGAACCAGTCCCAAAATTTATAGAATCCATTCGCAACGAGGTATTTGGTCGCGCGAAAGTTGAACCAGGGGTCGACTGTAACGTGTCAGCCGAGTCTTCAAACAGGGAATGCGGCTGAATATCCTCACATTCGTGAATGATACTTTCGAATCCTGGTTTCAAAAAGTCAGCGATGAGAGCGCCAAAGACAACAATTGGCTTGTTCTCCTCCTCCGCAAATGTGAGGACATGCATGCTGTGGTGGCACGAGGAAGAGGGCATCACTTACGAATGACAGAGAACAGTCGGCTTGAAATAGCAGCACCGGCGATGAAGCATAACGTGATGACCCTAAGTAGGGTTCTTGTGCTTTCCGAATTGACGGATTCAAGGCGAGACGGTGCAGTCGCCGTCATATTGGCGGCGATGTCTCTGAGCGATGATGGAAGTTGAAGTTCCAAAAGTCCCAAAATGCGACGACATTCTGCACTGAGGACAGCTTGGAGCTAATAATTGGCACCGCATCGGCGGCGCTCGGCTGGGCCCCCCCCGCCCAATTGCACAACGCGGCGAGTCAAACCACACGTGGGGCTGTGGATTGGCGGCGCTACCTCATTGGCCCCGACATTCCTTTCCGTCGAGTTATGGCGTCTGGCTCAATGCTCTTGTTCCTCTCGTCACTCACCAGTCCCTTACGCAGCTACAATCTCGATTTGCAGAAAGATGCACCTTAGTTCTTGAATCAGAGTTGAGAGACGCTGAAACTCTAGCTCTCATCTTCAGCCACCTTCTTGCGAAAGTTGAGACATGCCTTGCCGCAAATCGAGATATACGTGAATTTCCCATACGTTGATCGCGTTAATAGTCACCGATATTCAACCTATTGCCATCGTCACGTCGTGGAATCATCCGGCTAGCTCACGCGCAAAGGACTGCCGTTCGTCGTCGTCTAAGTTGTATTATTTTTTACACTTGTACACATGAATCTGCGGGAACGTTATGAAATCTCTATGCAATGACGCTTCGCATTCGTCTCCATAACACAGCGACTTATACCGGCATCTAGGCCTGATGATCAGGATTAGACAGACGTTCGCTCCTGATCAAAGCAGATCCGATTTACTGCTGACCATGTCCTGTCCTGCCCTGATCTGTCGTCCTTTTATTCTTTACTCCATCAGTTCAGCACTTAGGGGCTTTCTTTTGACACTTTTAGGAGCAGTTTCTCGAGATCAAACTTGGGGTCGTTTACGTCGGTGACGGCTGCGTCGAAGGGGTCAGTATTTCGCTTTCAGCATCACTAGAAGGGATTGCCTCTTTGACGCCCGTGGGAAGGAGCGCATCTGACTGCAAATTGGAGAAAAGCGTACCATCGTCCTTTGAAGAAGTAGAAGAAGCCGCAGCATTCCTCTTTGCATATTCTGCCTTCGCTTGGTCTATCAACCTTTGTTTACTTTCGTATTCGTGCTTGGCATGCTCTGCTCGTTGCGTAGCAGTGATGGTCCTCTGATGAGAAAATCCATAAAATACACCCACGGCAAGCGCGGACCACCGTAGGACCTGCCCGAACGCATGTCAATGTCTAGCCTCAAGATCCATGATTCAGGAACGTCTCTGTCATTGGGCCTGCGGGCTCATAGAGTACCAAGCGCGGCAGCCTGGACACTCGCAACCAAGGGCACAGGCAGACGGGGGGACCAACATTGACACCAGTCGAAGCCATTGCGAGCTCGCCCGGACGACGCGATAGCAACTGGCTATGATCCGGAAAGAGGTGATCGACCTGGGAGGCTGGATAATTAATGCCAATGGGGCCCTGATATGGAGGAGTGGCGGGATCGTTGCGTCGACGTCGTGGTAAAGATTTGAAAGTTGCTCGGGAAAAGTCGCAATTTTGCCAGCGCAGGTTCGCAACGGCCCGCCGCCAGCCAGGCTAGGCTAGCCACAGGGGGAGCTCTGCGGCCAGGCTTGCTGGAGCAGTGAAGCCCGCGGCTGGAACAACAACGATCACGTGAGACGTGACACAGCCACTTGCGGTCCTGGTCTATCTAGCACGCGCCACTGAGGGCCTTTGTCAGGGGCACAGCGCCTGGGAACGCGCCGGTCACAACAGCGCCAGGCAGGACCTGACGCCACGTCCAGCAAGGCTCGTTGACATGGGACAGGGGTTCGCAACGCCCCTCGCGCCGTCCATTACCAGCTGCATAGTGCTTCCCGGACGACGTAGAAATGTCAAACACCGAACTTTGAGCTGCTTTCCGTCTCGAAATTCTTGGATTCCAGAGGCGAGGCTACTTTGGCACTTTCATTACTTTTTGCATTCTCTTGATTGTCCAAGGCTCCGAGTCGAGCTTTGTGACTTCTGGCTCCGTGCGGTACCTCCCCCGACAAGCATCCCTTCACTTCCATCGCGTCTCGACATCAAGCCAGCCCTCACCTTCTCATCGCACAGTCCCGCCATGAGACAGTTGAAACCCTAAGATGCAACAACGGCGGGATGAAATTCTCGCAAAGAAAGCAAAACTTGCCGAGCTCAAGCGACAGAGAGAACTTCGAGCTAGCCAGGCCAATGCTGGTCGTCAAAGCTTGGGTGTCGGCGATGTTAGTTTTCATCTGAATATGGCCCCCGACCTTGTAGACTGACCTCTGTTCTTAAAGTCATTATCGCCCACGCCTGGACGAGCAGAAAACCGCCGCGAAATCGAGTCCCTCATTAATAGTTTAGTTGGCGAAAGTCGACCAGGCTCGACGACTACGGGGGGCGCTGCGTCACCAGGCTTTCGCGGCAGCAGGCCCAACAGTGTTCTCAGCATAGGAGAGATCAGCAATGACACCTCTGATCATGCGGCGGCGACGTCAGCGAACGTGCAGTCTGCTGCTCCTCCACCGCAGCTTAGCACGGTGCCCCTGACGACAGTGTACGTATGCCCCCCCTCACCGACAAAGGAGATCTTTTCGTACAGCAAAGGAGTACAGACTGTAGATCATTGGTCATCTCCCGGAAGAAATCGGGCGTACTCAGCCGTATCGGACGGAGATAACCTCACGGCAACCACGAGTACACCGAACAAACGGCAAAGCAGAAGAGAGCGGGATAGAGAGGAAGGCTTGCGACAGAGAATTCGCGAAGAAGTCGAGGACGAGTTGCGCGCAGCAAGAGAGCTTCTTGTCGACGGCAAGACGACTCAAGCATCCCTATCAACCAATTATCCATCTCGAGAGCTAAGTACCGAAGAGCTGGAAGCTGTCACGAGGTCTGAAGATTTCGTGACTTTCCTTGATCAATCCACCAAAGTCATTGAACGAGCTATTGAACAAGAAACCTATGACATTTTGACGGACTATGCCTTGCAAGGCAGGGAAGACGAAGATGAAGACGACGAAAGCGGCAACACTGGTGGACGGGGTTCGCACAGAATAAAAGAGGTGGCACAATTCTTTGACAGCCGCTGGTCTAAAAAACGAATGATTAGCGGCATTGATTTCTCCCCAAAATTCAGCGAATTACTGCTGGCGTCATACACCAAAAACCCCACTGCGCCTCATGAGCCGGATGGTCTGGTTCAGGTCTGGAACACACACATGCACGACCGGCCCGAGTATGTCTTCACTGCTCAGTCAGATGTTCTCGCAGCAAAATTCTCGCCGTATCACCCGAACTTGATCATAGGTGGCTCTTACAGCGGCCAAGTACTCCTGTGGGACACCCGAGCAAAGGCGGCTCCAGTACAAAAAACTCCGCTCACCGGATACGGCCACGCTCACCCGATCTACTCGGTCGATATCGTTGGGACTCAGAACGCGAACAATATCATGTCATGCTCCACAGATGGTGTCGTTTGTGGTTGGAGCATGGATGTCTTTGCGCAACCCCAAGAACTTCTCGAGCTTAAGAACCCGACGCAAGCGAAGGTGGCAGTGGAAGACATTAGCCCAACCTGTGTCTCGTTCCCCCAAACTGACCCAACCTTTTTCTTGGTAGGAAGTGAAGAAGGCACCATCTTCCCCTGCCACAGGTATGATCGGGCAGGCGCCAAGGCGGGTGTGGACAAGAAGATCAGCTACAAGGGCCACACAGCACCAGTCATGTCGGTGGATGTTCATCCATCAAGAGGGCCAGTCGATCTGGGGGACTTGGTCATTTCATCGTCTCTCGACTGGAGCGTCAAGCTTTGGAAAGTTCGCGCTCCTGCGGCAACATCGACCACCAGCGCAGGTGATGGCAACGTCGCGCCCATAATCGATTTCGTTCGCGAGGACGTTGTCTACGATGCAAGATGGTCTCCCGTCAAACCCAGTGTCTTTGCTTTGGTGGACGGCGCAGGCTGGCTGGAACTCTGGGACATTGCGCTGGAAACAGAAGAACCAATCTCACGCATTACACCAAGTCAACGTAATGACGGACGACCAATGCTCTCCAAAAGCCTCAATAAGGTGGCCTGGGAGCCCAATGACGGCAAGCGGCTGGCAACCGGTGGGATAGACGGATCATTGACGGTATTTGAGGTCGGAAGTGGACTTGGGGGCAAGGAGGGCTTGAAGAATGAGGAGTGGACAAACGTCAAGAAGCTGATTAGCCGGGTCGAGGCGGTCGGTTGACGCGGATGGAGACTGTATTGTCTTGCATCAAGGCGGGAGGGCTTTTCTTCGACCTGTTCTGTACCAGCAGTGGAACGTATTTGTTTTGTATACCCCCTATAGCACGGAAAACAAAATGTTGACGAAAGGCGGCAGGACGGGTGAGTCGCGCGGAGGTATGCACAGTGGGAGGGCGCCGTAACATGATCGGAATGGTCAGAATCTGAGTCGCATCTTTCTGAGCAGGGACGAAAATAACCGCTTTCATTAATGTTTTCACACAGCCTTGCAAATCTCAGGTCAGAAGGCAGTTACGAGACATCGGTCAGTGCGTTGTCCGCTGATGATGCCCATTTCAGTCGATGTTGTCGATGATAGTCAGTCACGTGCACCCACTTTGCTGCCCATGCCGAAGCCTCCACTCATTGTGACGCTCAAATTTTTACTTGTCATCCATCCGGCGGCTGGGGAACACATACACATAACTTGCTCTGTCTCGAGGCCAGTGTGGACGTGCTGAAATCCCTTCTACACGAAAACAATTTTTCATATCGCTGAAATGCCTGGCAAAACTTGGCAGCATAGTGTTTGGTAAGACTTCTCTCCCCACAAGGCCGTCTGTTAGAACTCCATGATGCTTTCCAATTTTATTTTGGATTCTGCAATTCCGAAAACCCATCATTGGCTACATGTAGACAACTCTTCCTGACTGTGTTCTATCTTTTTCTACTCGATGTGTTGATAAAAGGATGGAAGCGCGTCATGCTAACAACAATTGCCGCAGAGACAAGTTTCCTCACCCCGAGAGCTCCTGCCCAATGTCCTACGTGTTTGTGGGAGTGTGGTCCGGATACCTTTGGCCTTGAGCCTCAAAACTACTGACTATCCCGTTCAGCTGCTGAAACTCCTCCTCGGTAATGTCAATGACCTTTGCATTCTCTTCAACTCTGGATGTGGCCGTTGCTCCAGGGATGGGAACGATGGTCGGATGATCGGGCCGTTTGCTGTGTTTGCGGACCCAGGCGATGGCGAGCTGTCCAGAGGTGCAACCCTTTGTCTTTGCGATTGCTTCGACCTTGTTGACGAGCTGCAAGTTGTGCTCAAAGGCACCGGCTTGGAATCGGGGCATGCGTGCCGCGGCGCCGGAACCTTGCACATCAGAGATGTTCTTGAATCTACCCGCGAGCATCTGATGAATAGTCAGCCTCGACATCCATCAATAATGGTCATGAGGGCCATGCGTTGTTGAACTCACCCCTCTGCCCATAGGCGAGTAAGCCATGATGGGGATATCATGTTCGGCGCAGGCTTTCGTGACTCCATTGCTGAGGATATCAGGCGAGAACATGCTCAGCTCGACCTCAACGGCGCCGACTTTGGTGTACTTGGCTGCTTCGTGAATCGTCTCAGCCCTACACTCGGACAGATAAAAGCAGCCGAGCTTGCCCGTGTCGATATATTCTTTCTGTACCACGCTGCAGGTGACCTCGAGCGGAGTATTGGGATCCCGTCTTGCCGGTGCAAAGCCGTCAAGTTTCTTGAGGCCGCCCAGCCCGTTGATGATGTTATCCAGGCTGCGACGCGTGCCCTCGGGACTGCCATCTGCTTTGAAGGTGCCCAGGTCCATGCCGCCCTTGATGAAGACTGTGACCCTGTCTGCATCCTCGGGATACTTGGTGAAGTATGCCTTGAGCAGTGTCATGGAGTTGCATTCCGGCGTGCCGTAGAACTCGCCGCCGTTCCACAGCGTGAGGCCGTTCTCCAAAGCCGCTTTGAGAACCTCGACTGCCTGGTCTGTGGGGGTTGGTTCTGGCCGCCAGGTGAAGCCTGCATGCATCAAGTCAGTCAAGCACGCATGTATTATTCTTGTCGGCTCATCACGCACCCATGAGACCAAAGCCAATAACGCCAACTTCCTTTCCAATAACCTGAGCCATGGTGACTTTGGTGCAGTGCGCTTGGGGGGATGATTCTTTACTGGACGAGATTTCTGAAAGCTGATGAAATAGATTGTGATTCTTGCTTTGCATGTAAGACTTGTAGATGACGACTTTAATTGATCTTCATATTTACGGGTCATTCGCGCTCTATATAACGTTGCTGAGGTGTTCTATGATGCTCTCCATTTTTGTCTACACGCGAAGCAATCCCAAACGAGGCGGCGGATTTATTTGCCGTCGGAAATATCGAAGACGTCCCCATCGGCTTATTCCGACGATAACGCGCCGCAAGGGTTCCGGAGCGGGTGAAGGCGACAGGAACAGCACTGGGGGGTTAAACACAGTGGGGGCATCGTTAAGTCCGGAAGACCACAAGGGTTCCCGAGCAACGGACTTTGTGCGCGCGGGAGATGGCCACTCGTTCCCTGGCGCTGCTAAATCCGAGAGGGCCGGCGTCATGTCATTTATGCACGCGCAGTGACACGCACGTTTGGCAAGTCTCAGTTTTTCCATGTCGCCACGACGGGGG